>JAHQIY010000015.1:0-67500 GCA_019054805.1 Brachionus manjavacas | reverse complement strand
CGAAGCTTTTTGTAGATGAGATTAAAATAATCAGTTTTTTAATTAAAAAAGAGGCCAATTAGTGAATAAGTGGTAACAATATTTTTGCTTTTTTCTTTTCATTAAACTCAATTGAATGAGTTTTAATTTTTAGAATTTAATGATTATGATTTTAGAATTTTTTATGATTTTTTAAAAGAAAATAATTTTAATATCAAAAAATTCTTAATCAATCATTCAAATTATTTTCGTGTTTTTCTGCCAAGCAAAAATAAATAAGCTCCTATTATCTATATTAAAATGACCTAAATCTTTAAATAAAAATGTTTTTTCCCTTGATTATTCCTGCCGTAATAAACACAGTCTTTACCTTTAACTTCAAAGACATTTTAATAAAAACCTTACGAAATAGTGTTCGACACAACGATAACCACAAAAAAAGCGGTCAACGTTGACCAACTTGACCAACGGTGCCCACTGGAAATAGGCTCAATCAGTTTAAAAACCGGGTGCCGATGTTACTTTGCCACAAGCACCATCGAATGCATTTATTCAGACAGACTTGACACAATTCCACCTTTTACCAACCCGAGACAGCAATCAACTGGAATGTTTACTTAAAATGCAAAAATTTTTCCTTTCTGTCAAATTTTCGGCCATTTTTACCTTTAGATAAAATCAATGTGCTCGGCTTGTCCTCAAGTTTAGACCCAAGTACCGACTGCAAAAATGCTGAAAATTCATCTTTGCACAAGCTCTCCAGACTGGGCCAACAAGTGACAAAAACAAACAAAAAAAGTCTCAAAATTGAGCAATAAATTTGGAAAACAATAATTTAAAATCAATTAATATTAATAAATAACACCAGCTATGAGATAAAAATAAATTTTCTGAAACTATCTCAAAATTTACTGGAATCCTTGGACACAAAGACCCATTTGGACTTGTGCTATCTAGAGCTGGAAAGTCTGGACGCGTCAAACAACCAACTAAAACACATTGAGATCGGCTTTTTTTTTGAGGCGGCTCAAACTGAGCCAAAACAAAATCAAAACCGACTCAGAGAAATAAGATACTATGAATTTTCAAACATGGGGATGCTAGAGCAGCTCGATTAGAGTCACAACTTGATTGTCCAGGTCTTCAACAAATCTCTTAGTGGTCTAAAAAGCCTGCACTATTTGGACCTGAGCGACAATCCGGTGTCCCTAATTGGCATGCTGGCATGTTCAAGGAGCAAAAGAAATTTTGCAAATTTTCAAAATAAGTCGAAACAGTCTGAGCCAAGTTCCCCAAGAGGCATTCAAGTTTTCTGGCCATCTTAAGTGTTTACACATGTGCCATAATCAAATTAAAGTATTGAGAAATTGTTCATTTCGCTTAATGTTCTATTTGATCGAACTTTGTCTGTCACTGAAACAAATTGAATCTAAAGAAGTGGACTTCTTCGATTAATAAGCTTTCGTACTATGGACGGGTTTAGGGTTAGGGTTAGGGTTAGGGGTTTAGGGTTAGGGTTTAGGGGGTTTAGGGTTTAGGGTTTAGGTTTTAGGGTTAGGGTTAGGGTTAGGGTTTAGGGTTAGGGTTAGGGTTTAGGGTTTAGGGGTTAGGGTTAGGGGTTAGGGTTAGGGTTAGGTAAGGGTTTAGGTTTTAGTGTTAGGTTTTAGGGTTAGGGTTAGGGTTAGGGTTTAGGGTTAGGGGTTAGGGTTAGGGTTAGGGTTAGGGTTAGGGTTAGGGCTTTGTTTTTTTGTTGATGTAATTATTTTAATATTAAACAATTCCTTTGTTATGTTAAAAGAAAATCATGGTCTTTTTTAGTTAAAAAAAATTTAATTTAATATGATCAAGTTATTTTCATTTTATCAAATGTAGTTTATTTAATTGCAAATTTAATAAGGAATCTATTGGTATGCTTGGTTTTTTGAAATGTTCAGTTTTTGTCATTAAGGGAAACAATTTCAAACAATTGACTCATTGAAGGCTCTTGGTGATTTTTTTTAGACAATTTATTCATATCAATAAGTGATCAAAATCTTTTGAGCATTTTCTAATTCAAAAAAATTAGCTGAGTCTAGAAATAGGCTTTATATTTCGAGGGGAAGAAAATTCAGAGAGATATGGTCAGCTGAAAAATATTGAAAAAAATTTAAAATTTAAAAATGGTAAATGAGAGTCGAAAAAAATAATTTTCATCTTATCAAATGAAGCTCATTAAATTGCAAATTTTATAATGAATCTATTGGTATGCTTGGTTTTTTGAAATGTTCAGTTTTTGTCATTATGGGAAAAAATTTCAAACAATTGACTTATTGAAGGCTCTTGGTGATTTTTTTTTCGACAATTTATTCATATCAATAAGTGATCGGAATCTTTTTGGCATTTTCTAATTCAAAAAAATTAGCTGAGTCTAGAAATAGACTTTATATTTCGAGGGGAAGAAAATTCAGAGAGATATGGTCAGCTGAAAAATATTGAAAAAAATTTAAAATTTAAAAATGGTAAATGAGAGTCGAAAAAAATAATTATCATTTTATGAAATGTAGCTCATTAAATTGCAAATTTTATAAGGAATCTATTGGTATCCTTTTGTATTTTGCTTCCCAAAATTTAAAATTAATTGTAGGAAAAAATAAACATACGGGTTTGGGCTAGGGAAATATTACTTATATGAGGTCGTACGCTCGTTTTAGGTTTGGGTTTAGGTTCGGAATTTGTATAAACGAGCTAATAATAATTATTAGCCATAACATTAATTGCGAGCGGAGCGAGCAGGGTTCGGGTTAGGTTTAGGCTTTTGTTTTTTTGGTGATGTAATTATTTTAATATTAAACAATTCCTTTGTTATGTTAAAAGAAAATCATGGTCTTTTTTAGTTAAAAAAATTTAATTTAATATGATCAAGTTATTTTCATTTTATCAAATGTAGTTTATTTAATTGCAAATTTAATAAGGAATCTATTGGTATGCTTGGTTTTTTGAAATGTTCAGTTTTTGTCATTAAGGGAAACAATTTCAAACAATTGACTCATTGAAGGCTCTTGGTGATTTTTTTAGACAATTTATTCATATCAATAAGTGATCAAAATCTTTTGAGCATTTTCTAATTCAAAAAATTAGCTGAGTCTAGAAATAGGCTTTATATTTCGAGGGGAAGAAAATTCAGTGAGATTTGGTCAGCTGAAAAATATTGAAAAAAATTTAAAATTTAAAAATGGTAAATGAGAGTCGAAAATAATTTTCATCTTATCAAATGAAGATCATTAAATTGCAAATTTTATAATGAATCTATTGGTATGCTTGGTTTTTTGAAATGTTCAGTTTTTGTCATTATGGGAAAAAATTTCAAACAATTGACTTATTGAAGGCTCTTGGTGATTTTTTCGACAATTTATTCATATCAATAAGTGATCGGAATCTTTTTGGCATTTTCTAATTCAAAAAATTAGCTGAGTCTAGAAATAGACTTTATATTTCGAGGGGAAGAAAATTCAGAGAGATATGGTCAGCTGAAAAATATTGAAAAAAATTTAAAATTTAAAAATGGTAAATGAGAGTCGAAAAAATAATTATCATTTTATGAAATGTAGCTCATTAAATTGCAAATTTTATAAGGAATCTATTGGTATCCTTTTGTATTTTGCTTCCCAAAATTTAAAATTTTTGTAGGAAAAAAATTTCAAACATACGGGTTTGGGCTAGGGAAATATTACTTATATGAGGTCGTACGCTCGTTTTAGGTTTGGGTTTAGGTTCGGAATTTGTATAAACGAGCTAATCATAAATAATTAGCCATTACATTAATTCCGAGCGGAGCGAGCAGGGTTCGGGTTAGGTTTAGGCTTTTGTTTTTTTGGTGATGTAATTATTTTAATATTAAACAATTCCTTTGTTATGTTAAAAGAAAATCATGGTCTTTTTTAGTTAAAAAAATTTAATTTAATATGATCAAGTTATTTTCATTTTATCAAATGTAGTTTATTTAATTGCAAATTTAATAAGGAATCTATTGGTATGCTTGGTTTTTTGAAATGTTCAGTTTTTGTCATTAAGGGAAACAATTTCAAACAATTGACTCATTGAAGGCTCTTGGTGATTTTTTTTAGACAATTTATTCATATCAATAAGTGATCAAAATCTTTTGAGCATTTTCTAATTCAAAAAATTAGCTGAGTCTAGAAATAGGCTTTATATTTCGAGGGGAAGAAAATTCAGAGAGATATGGTCAGCTGAAAAATATTGAAAAAAATTTAAAATTTAAAAATGGTAAATGAGAGTCGAAAAAAATAATTTTCATCTTATCAAATGAAGCTCATTAAATTGCAAATTTTATAATGAATCTATTGGTATGCTTGGTTTTTTTGAAATGTTCAGTTTTTGTCATTATGGGAAAAAATTTCAAACAATTGACTTATTGAAGGCTCTTGGTGATTTTTTTTCGACAATTTATTCATATCAATAAGTGATCGGAATCTTTTTGGCATTTTCTAATTCAAAAAATTAGCTGAGTCTAGAAATAGACTTTATATTTCGAGGGGAAGAAAATTCAGAGAGATATGGTCAGCTGAAAAATATTGAAAAAAATTTAAAATTTAAAAATGGTAAATGAGAGTCGAAAAAAATAATTATCATTTTATGAAATGTAGCTCATTAAATTGCAAATTTTATAAGGAATCTATTGGTATCCTTTTGTATTTTGCTTCCCAAAATTTAAAATTAATTGTAGGAAAAAATAAACATACGGGTTTGGGCTAGGGAAATATTACTTATATGAGGTCGTACGCTCGTTTTAGGTTTGGGTTTAGGTTCGGAATTTGTATAAACGAGCTAATCATAAATAATAAGCCATTACATTAATTCCGAGCGGAGCGAGCAGGGTTCGGGTTAGGTTTAGGCTTTTGTTTTTTTTGGTGATGTAATTAGTTTAATAATAAACAATTCCTTTGTTATGTTAAAAGAAAATCATAGTCTTTTTTAGTTAAAAAAATTTAATTTAAAATGATCAAGTTATTTTCATTTTATCAAATGTAGCTCATTTAATTGCAAATTTTATAAGGAATCTATTGGTATCCTTTTGTATTTTGCTTGCCAAAATTTAAAATTAATTGTAGGAAAAAATAAACATACGGGTTTGGGCTAGGGAAATATTACTTATATGAGGTCGTACGCTCGTTTTAGGTTTGGGTTTAGGTTCGGAATTTGTATAAACGAGCTAATCATAAATAATTAGCCATTACATTAATTCCGAGCGGAGCGAGCAGGGTTCGGGTTAGGTTTAGGCTTTTGTTTTTTTGGTGATGTAATTATTTTAATATTAAACAATTCCTTTGTTATGTAAAAAGAAAATCATGGTCTTTTTTAGTTTAAAAAAAATTTAATTTAATATGATCAAGTTATTTTCATTTTATCAAATGTAGTTTATTTAATTGCAAATTTAATAAGGAATCTATTGGTATGCTTGGTTTTTTGATATGTTCAGTTTTTGTCATTAAGGGAAACAATTTCAAACAATTGACTCATTGAAGGCTCTTGGTGATTTTTTTTAGACAATTTATTCATATCAATAAGTGATCAAAATCTTTTGAGCATTTTCTAATTCAAAAAAATTAGCTGAGTCTAGAAATAGGCTTTATATTTCGAGGGGAAGAAAATTCAGAGAGATATGGTCAGCTGAAAAATATTGAAAAAATTTAAAATTTTAAAATGGTAAATGAGAGTCGAAAAAAATAATTTTCATCTTATCAAATGTAGCTCATTAAATTGCAAATTTTATAAGGAATCTATTGGTATGCTTGGTTTTTTGAAATGTTCAGTTTTTGTCATTATGGGAAAAAATTTCAAACAATTGACTCATTGAAGGCTCTTGGTGATTTTTTTTAGACAATTTATTCATATCAATAAGTGATCAAAATCTTTTGAGCATTTTCTAATTCAAAAAATTAGCTGAGTCTAGAAATAGGCTTTATATTTCGAGGGGAAGAAAATTCAGAGAGATATGGTCAGCTGAAAAATATTGAAAAAAATTTAAAATTTTAAAATGGTAAATGAGAGTCGAAAAAAATAATTTTCATCTTATCAAATGTAGCTCATTAAATTGCAAATTTTATAAGGAATCTATTGGTATGCTTGGTTTTTTGAAATGTTCAGTTTTTGTCATTATGGGAAAAAATTTCAAACAATTGACTTATTGAAGGCTCTTGGTGATTTTTTTTAGACAATTTATTCATATCAATAAGTGATCTAAATCTTTTGAGCATTTTCTAATTCAAAAAAATTAGCTGAGTCTAGAAATAGGCTTTATTTTTCGAGGGGAAGAAAATTCAGAGAGATATGGTCAGCAAAAAATATTGAAAAAAATTTAAAATTTAAAAATGTTAAATGAGAGTCGAAAAAAATAATTTTCATCTTATCAAATGAAGCTCATTAAATTGCAAATTTTATAATGAATCTATTGGTATGCTTGGTTTTTTGAAATGTTCAGTTTTTGTCATTATGGGAAAAAATTTCAAACAATTGACTTATTGAAGGCTCTTGGTGATTTTTTTCGACAATTTATTCATATCAATAAGTGATCGGAATCTTTTTGGCATTTTCTAATTCAAAAAAATTAGCTGAGTCTAGAAATAGACTTTATATTTCGAGGGGAAGAAAATTCAGAGAGATATGGTCAGCTGAAAAATATTGAAAAAAATTTAAAATTTAAAAATGGTAAATGAGAGTCGAAAAAAATAATTTTCATCTTATCAAATGTAGCTTATTAAATTGCAAATTTTATAAGGAATCTATTGGTATGCTTGGTTTTTTGAAATGTTCAGTTTTTGTCATTATGGGAAAAAATTTCAAATAATTGACTTATTGAAGGCTCTTGGTGATTTTTTTTCGACAATTTATTCATATCAATAAGTGATCTAAATCTTTTGAGCATTTTCTAATTCAAAAAAATTAGCTG
Organism: Brachionus manjavacas; assembly: GCA_019054805.1. Classification (NCBI taxonomy): domain Eukaryota; kingdom Metazoa; phylum Rotifera; class Eurotatoria; order Ploima; family Brachionidae; genus Brachionus; species Brachionus manjavacas. Next base: position 60,575 of record JAHQIY010000015.1, on the reverse strand, counting down.
AGTCTAGAAATAGGCTTTATATTTCGAGGGGATAAAAATTCAGAGAGATATGGTCAGCTGAAAAATATTGAAAAAAATTTAAAATTTTAAAATGGTAAATGAGAGTCGAAAAAAATAATTTTCATCTTATCAAATAAAGCTCATTAAATTGCAAATTTTATAAGGAATCTATTGGTATCCTTTTGTATTTTGCTTCCCAAAATTTAAAATTAATTGTAGGAAAAAATAAACATACGGGTTTGGGCTAGGGAAATATTACTTATATGAGGTCGTACGCTCGTTTTAGGTTTGGGTTTAGGTTGGGAATTTGTATAAACGAGCTAATAATAATTATTAGCCATAACATTAATTGCGAGCGGAGCGAGCACGGTTCGGGTTAGGTTTAGGCTTTTGTTTTTTTGGTGATGTAATTATTTTAATATTAAACAATTCCTTTGTTATGTTAAAAGAAAATCATGGTCTTTTTAGTTAAAAAAATTTAATTTAATATGATCAAGTTATTTTCATTTTATCAAATGTAGTTTATTTAATTGCAAATTTAATAAGGAATCTATTGGTATGCTTGGTTTTTTGAAATGTTCAGTTTTTGTCATTAAGGGAAACAATTTCAAACAATTGACTCATTGAAGGCTCTTGGTGATTTTTTTTAGACAATTTATTCATATCAATAAGTGATCAAAATCTTTTGAGCATTTTCTAATTCAAAAAAATTAGCTGAGTCTAGAAATAGGCTTTATATTTCGAGGGGAAGAAAATTCAGAGAGATATGGTCAGCTGAAAAATATTGAAAAAAATTTAAAATTTAAAAATGTTAAATGAGAGTCGAAAAAAATAATTTTCATCTTATCAAATGAAGCTCATTAAATTGCAAATTTTATAAGGAATCTATTGGTATGCTTGGTTTTTTGAAATGTTCAGTTTTTGTCATTATGGGAAAAAATTTCAAACAATTGACTTATTGAAGGCTCTTGGTGATTTTTTTTCGACAATTTATTCATATCAATAAGTGATCAAAATCTTTTGAGCATTTTCTAATTCAAAAAAATTAGCTGAGTCTAGAAATAGGCTTTATATTTCGAGGAGAAGAAAATTCAGAGAGATATGGTCAGCTGAAAAATATTGAAAAAAATTTAAAATTTTAAAATGGTAAATGAGAGTCGAAAAAAATAATTTTCATCTTATCAAATATAGCTCATTAAATTGCAAATTTAATAAGGAATCTATTGGTATGCTTGGTTTTTTGAAATGTTCAGTTTTTGTCATTATGGGAAAAAATTTCAAACAATTGACTTATTGAAGGCTCTTGGTGATTTTTTTTCGACAATTTATTCATATCAATAAGTGATCTAAATCTTTTGAGCATTTTCTAATTCAAAAAAATTAGCTGAGTCTAGAAATAGGCTTTATATTTCGAGGGGATAAAAATTCAGAGAGATATGGTCAGCTGAAAAATATTGAAAAAAATTTAAAATTTTAAAATGGTAAATGAGAGTCGAAAAAATAATTTTCATCTTATCAAATGTAGCTCATTAAATTGCAAATTTTATAAGGAATCTATTGGTATCCTTTTGTATTTTGCTTGCCAAAATTTAAAATTAATTGTAGGAAAAAATAAACATACGGGTTTGGGCTAGGGAAATATTACTTATATGAGGTCGTACGCTCGTTTAAGGTTTGGGTTTAGGTTGGGAATTTGTATAAACGAGCTAATAATAATTATTAGCCATAACATTAATTCCGAGCGGAGCGAGCAGGGTTCGGGTTAGGTTTAGGCTTTTGTTTTTTTGGTGATGTAATTAGTTTAATATTAAACAATTCCTTTGTTATGTTAAAAGAAAATCATGGTCTTTTTTAGTTAAAAAAAATTTAATTTAATATGATCAAGTTATTTTCATTTTATCAAATGTAGTTTATTTAATTGCAAATTTAATAAGGAATCTATTGGTATGCTTGGTTTTTTGAAATGTTCAGTTTTTGTCATTAAGGGAAACAATTTCAAACAATTGACTCATTGAAGGCTCTTGGTGATTTTTTTTAGACAATTTATTCATATCAATAAGTGATCAAAATCTTTTGAGCATTTTCTAATTCAAAAAAATTAGCTGAGTCTAGAAATAGGCTTTATATTTCGAGGGGAAGAAAATTCAGAGAGATATGGTCAGCTGAAAAATATTGAAAAAATTTAAAATTTTAAAATGGTAAATGAGAGTCGAAAAAAATAATTTTCATCTTATCAAATGTAGCTCATTAAATTGCAAATTTTATAAGGAATCTATTGGTATGCTTGGTTTTTTGAAATGTTCAGTTTTTGTCATTATGGGAAAAAATTTCAAACAATTGACTTATTGAAGGCTCTTGGTGATTTTTTTTCGACAATTTATTCATATCAATAAGTGATCAAAATCTTTTTGCGCATTTTCTAATTCAAAAAAATTAGCTGAGTCTAGAAATAGGCTTTATATTTCGAGGGGAAGAAAATTCAGAGAGATATGGTCAGCTGAAAAATATTGAAAAAAATTTAAAATTTAAAAATGGTAAATGAGAGTCGAAAAAAATAATTTTCATCTTATCAAATGTAGCTCATTAAATTGCAAATTTAATAAGGAATCTATTGGTATGCTTGGTTTTTGAAATGTTCAGTTTTTGTCATTATGGGAAAAAATTTCAAACAATTGACTTATTGAAGGCTCTTGGTGATTTTTTTTCGACAATTTATTCATATCAATAAGTGATCTAAATCTTTTGAGCATTTTCTAATTCAAAAAATTAGCTGAGTCTAGAAATAGGCTTTATATTTCGAGGGGATAAAAATTCAGAGAGATATGGTCAGCTGAAAAATATTGAAAAAAATTTAAAATTTTAAAATGGTAAATGAGAGTCGAAAAAAATAATTTTCATCTTATCAAATAAAGCTCATTAAATTGCAAATTTTATAAGAAATCTGTTGGTATCCTTTTGTATTTTGCTTGCCAAAATTTAAAATTAATTGTAGGAAAAAATAAACATACGGGTTTGGGCTAGGGAAATATTACTTATATGAGGTCGTACGCTCGTTTAAGGTTTGGGTTTAGGTTGGGAATTTGTATAAACGAGCTAATAATAATTATTAGCCATAACATTAATTGCGAGCGGAGCGAGCAGGGTTCGGGTTAGGTTTAGGCTTTTGTTTTTTTGGTGATGTAATTATTTTAATATTAAACAATTCCTTTGTTATGTTAAAAGAAAATCATGGTCTTTTTTAGTTAAAAAAAATTTAATTTAATATGATCAAGTTATTTTCATTTTATCAAATGTAGTTTATTTAATTGCAAATTTAATAAGGAATCTATTGGTATGCTTGGTTTTTTGAAATGTTCAGTTTTTGTCATTAAGGGAAACAATTTCAAACAATTGACTCATTGAAGGCTCTTGGTGATTTTTTTTGACAATTTATTCATATCAATAAGTGATCAAAATCTTTTGAGCATTTTCTAATTCAAAAAATTAGCTGAGTCTAGAAATAGGCTTTATATTTCGAGGGAAGAAAATTCAGAGAGATATGGTCAGCTGAAAAATATTGAAAAAAATTTAAAATTTAAAAATGGTAAATGAGAGTCGAAAAAAATAATTTTCATCTTATCAAATGTAGCTCATTAAATTGCAAATTTTATAAGGAATCTATTGGTATGCTTGGTTTTTTGAAATGTTCAGTTTTTGTCATTATGGGAAAAAATTTCAAACAATTGACTTATTGAAGGCTCTTGGTGATTTTTTTTAGACAATTTATTCATATCAATAAGTGATCTAAATCTTTTGAGCATTTTCTAATTCAAAAAATTAGCTGAGTCTAGAAATAGGCTTTATTTTTCGAGGGGAAGAAAATTCAGAGAGATATGGTCAGCTGAAAAATATTGAAAAAAATTTAAAATTTAAAAATGGTAAATGAGAGTCGAAAAAAATAATTTTCATCTTATCAAATGTAGCTCATTAAATTGCAAATTTTATAAGGAATCTATTGGTATGCTTGGTTTTTTGAAATGTTCAGTTTTTGTCATTATGGGAAAAAATTTCAAACAATTGACTTATTGAAGGCTCTTGGTGATTTTTTTTCGACAATTTATTCATATCAATAAGTGATCGGAATCTTTTGAGCATTTTCTAATTCAAAAAAATTAGCTGAGTCTAGAAATAGGCTTTATATTTCGAGGGGAAGAAAATTCAGAGAGATATGGTCAGCTGAAAAATATTGAAAAAAATTTAAAATTTAAAAATGGTAAATGAGAGTCGAAAAAAATAATTTTCATCTTATCAAATATAGCTCATTTAATTGCAAATTTAATAAGGAATCTATTGGTATCCTTTTGTATTTTGCTTGCCAAAATTTAAAATTAATTGTAGGAAAAAATAAACATACGGGTTTGGGCTAGGGAAATATTACTTATATGAGGTCGTACGCTCGTTTAAGGTTTGGGTTTAGGTTGGGAATTTGTATAAACGAGCTAATAATAATTATTAGCCATAACATTAATTGCGAGCGGAGCGAGCAGGGTTCGGGTTAGGTTTAGGCTTTTGTTTTTTTGGTGATGTAATTATTTTAATATTAAACAATTCCTTTGTTATGTTAAAAGAAAATCATGGTCTTTTTTAGTTAAAAAAATTTTAATTTAATATGATCAAGTTATTTTCATTTTATCAAATGTAGTTTATTTAATTGCAAATTTAATAAGGAATCTATTGGTATGCTTGGTTTTTGAAATGTTCAGTTTTTGTCATTAAGGGAAACAATTTCAAACAATTGACTCATTGAAGGCTCTTGGTGATTTTTTTTCGACAATTTATTCATATCAATAAGTGATCAAAATCTTTTGAGCATTTTCTAATTCAAAAAATTAGCTGAGTCTAGAAATAGGCTTTATATTTCGAGGGGAAGAAAATTCAGAGAGATATGGTCAGCTGAAAAATATTGAAAAAAATTTAAAATTTAAAAATGGTAAATGAGAGTCGAAAAAAATAATTTTCATCTTATCAAATGTAGCTCATTAAATTGCAAATTTTATAATGAATCTATTGGTATGCTTGGTTTTTTGAAATGTTCAGTTTTTGTCATTATGGGAAAAAATTTTTAAACAATTGACTTATTGAAGGCTCTTGGTGATTTTTTTTCGACAATTTATTCATATCAATAAGTGATCAAAATCTTTTGAGCATTTTCTAATTCAAAAAAATTAGCTGAGTCTAGAAATAGGCTTTATTTTTCGAGGGGAAGAAAATTCAGAGAGAAATGGTCAGCTGAAAAATATTGAAAAAAATTTAAAATTTTAAAATGGTAAATGAGAGTCGAAAAAAATAATTTTCATCTTATCAAATGTAGCTCATTAAATTGCAAATTTTATAAGGAATCTATTGGTATGCTTGGTTTTTTGAAATGTTCAGTTTTTGTCATTATGGGAAAAAATTTCAAACAATTGACTTATTGAAGGCTCTTGGTGATTTTTTTCGACAATTTATTCATATCAATAAGTGATCAAAATCTTTTGAGCATTTTCTAATTCAAAAAAATTAGCTGAGTCTAGAAATAGGCTATATATTTCGAGGGAAGAAAATTCAGAGAGATATGGTCAGCTGAAAAATATTGAAAAAAATTTAAAATTTAAAAATGGTAAATGAGAGTCGAAAAAATAATTTTCATCTTATCAAATGTAGCTCATTTAATTGCAAATTTTATAATGAATCTATTGGTATGCTTGGTTTTTTGAAATGTTCAGTTTTTGTCATTATGGGAAAAAATTTCAAACAATTGACTTATTGAAGGCTCTTGGTGATTTTTTTTCGACAATTTATTCATATCAATAAGTGATCAAAATCTTTTGAGCATTTTCTAATTCAAAAAAATTAGCTGAGTCTAGAAATAGGCTTTATATTTCGAGGGGAAGAAAATTCAGAGAGATATGGTCAGCTGAAAAATATTGAAAAAAATTTAAAATTTAAAAATGGTAAATGAGAGTCGAAAAAATAATTTTCATTTTATTAAATGTAGCTCATTTAATTGCAAATTTTATAAGGAATCTATTGGTATCCTTTTGTATTTTGCTTGCCAAAATTTAAAATTAATTGTAGGAAAAAATAAACATACGGGTTTGGGCTAGGGAAATATTACTTATATGGGGTCGTACGCTCGTTTAAGGTTTGGGTTTTGGTTGGGAATTTGTATAAACGAGCTAATCATAAATAATTAGCCATAACATTAATTCCGAGCGGAGCGAGCAGAGTTCGGGTTAGGTTTAGGCTTTTATTTTTTGTTGATGTAATTAGTTTAATATTAAACAATTCCTTTGTTATGTTAAAAGAAAATCATGGTCTTTTTTAGTTAAAAAAAATTTAATTTAAAATGATCAAGTTATTTTCATTTTATCAAATGTAGCTCATTTAATTGCAAATTTTATAAGGAATCTATTGGTATGCTTGGTTTTTTGAAATGTTCAGTTTTTGTCATTATGGGAAAAAATTTCAAACAATTGACTTATTGAAGGCTCTTGGTGATTTTTTTCGACAATTTATTCATATCAATAAGTGATCAAAATCTTTTGAGCATTTTCTAATTCAAAAAAATTAGCTGAGTCTAGAAATAGGCTTTATATTTCGAGGAGAAGAAAATTCACGGAGAGATGGTCAGCTGAAAAATATTGAAAAAATTTAAAATTTTAAAATGGTAAATGAGAGTCGAAAAAAATAATTTTCATCTTATCAAATGAAGCTCATTAAATTGCAAATTTTATAATGAATCTATTGGTATGCTTGGTTTTTTGAAATGTTCAGTTTTTGTCATTATGGGAAAAAATTTTTAAACAATTGACTTATTGAAGGCTCTTGGTGATTTTTTTTCGACAATTTATTCATATCAATAAGTGATCAAAATCTTTTGAGCATTTTCTAATTCAAAAAAATTAGCTGAGTCTAGAAATAGGCTTTATATTTCGAGGGGAAGAAAATTCAGAGAGATATGGTCAGCTGAAAAATATTGAAAAAATTTAAAATTTAAAAATGGTAAATGAGAGTCGAAAAAATAATTTTCATCTTATCAAATGTAGCTCATTAAATTGCAAATTTTATAATGAATCTATTGGTATGCTTGGTTTTTTGAAATGTTTAGTTTTTGTCATTATGGGAAAAAATTTCAAACAATTGACTTATTGAAGGCTCTTGGTGATTTTTTTTCGACAATTTATTCATATCAATAAGTGATCAAAATCTTTTGAGCATTTTCTAATTCAAAAAAATTAGCTGAGTCTAGAAATAGGCTTTATATTTCGAGGGGAAGAAAATTCAGAGAGATATGGTCAGCTGAAAAATATTGAAAAAAATTTAAAATTTAAAAATGGTAAATGAGAGTCGAAAAAATAATTTTCATTTTATGAAATGTAGCTCATTAAATTGCAAATTTTATAAGGAATCTATTGGTATCCTTTTGTATTTTGCTTGCCAAAATTTAAAATTAATTGTAGGAAAAAATAAACATACGGGTTTGGGCTAGGGAAATATTACTTATATGGGGTCGTACGCTCGTTTAAGGTTTGGGTTTTGGTTGGGAATTTGTATAAACGAGCTAATAATAATTATTAGCCATAACATTAATTGCGAGCGGAGCGAGCAGAGTTCTGGTTAGGTTTAGTCTTTTATTTTTTGTTGATGTAATTATTTTAATATTTAACAATTCCTTTGTTATGTTAAAAGAAAATCATGGTCTTTTTTAGTTAAAAAAATTTAATTTAATATGATCAAGTTATTTTCATTTTATCAAATGTAGTTTATTTAATTGCAAATTTAATAAGGAATCTATTGGTATGCTTGGTTTTTTGAAATGTTCAGTTTTTGTCATTATGGGAAAAAATTTCAAACAATTGACTTATTGAAGGCTCTTGGTGATTTTTTTCGACAATTTATTCATATCAATAAGTGATCAAAATCTTTTGAGCATTTTCTAATTCAAAAAATTAGCTGAGTCTAGAAATAGGCTTTATATTTCGAGGGGAAGAAAATTCAGAGAGATATGGTCAGCTGAAAAATATTGAAAAAAATTTAAAATTTTAAAATGGTAAATGAGAGTCGAAAAAAAATAATTTTCATCTTATCAAATGAAGCTCATTAAATTGCAAATTTAATAAGGAATCTATTGGTATGCTTGGTTTTTTGAAATGTTCAGTTTTTGTCATTATGGGAAAAAATTTCAAACAATTGACTTATTGAAGGCTCTTGGTGATTTTTTTTCGACAATTTATTAATTTCAATAAGTGATCGGAATCTTTTTGGCATTTTCTAATTCAAAATAATTAGCTGAGTTTAGAAATAGGCTTTATATTTCGAGGGGAAGAAAATTCAGAGAGATATGGTCAGCTGAAAAATATTGAAAAAATTTAAAATTTTAAAATGGTAAATGAGAGTCGAAAAAAATAATTTTCATCTTGTCAAATGTAGCTAATTAAATTGCAAATTTAATAAGGAATTTATTGGTATGCTTGGTTTTTTGAAATGTTCAGTTTTAGTCATTTTGGGAAAAAATTTCAAACAATTGACTTATTGAAGGCTCTTGGTGATTTTTTTTCGACAATTTATTAATTTTAAAAAGTAATCGATATTTTTTTGGCATTTTCTAATTCAAAATAATTAGCTGAGTATGGAAAAAGGCTTTATGTTTCGGGGGGAAGAAAATTCAGAGAGATATGGTCAGCTGAAAAATATTGAAAAAAATTTAAAATTTTAAAATGGTAAATGAGAGTCGAAAAAAATAATTTTCATCTTATCAAATGTAGCTCATTAAATTGCAAATTTAATAAGGAATCTATTGGTATGCTTGGTTTTTTGAAATGTTCAGTTTTTGTCATTATGGAAAAAAATTTCAAACAATTGACTTATTGAAGGCTCTTGGTGATTTTTTTTGACAATTTATTAATTTTAAAAAGTAATCGATATTTTTTTGGCATTTTCTAATTCAAAAAATTAGCTGAGTTTAGAAATAGGCTTTATATTTCGAGGCGAAGAAAATTCAGAGAGATATGGTCAGCTGAAAAATATTGAAAAAAATTTAAAATTTTAAAATGGTAAATGAGAGTCGAAAAAAATAATTTTCATCTTGTCAAATGTAGCTAATTAAATTGCAAATTTAATAAGGAATCTATTGGTATGCTTGGTTTTTTGAAATGTTCAGTTTTTGTCATTATGGGAAAAAATTTCAAACAATTGACTTATTGAAGGCTCTTGGTGATTTTTTTTCGACAATTTATTCATATCAATAAGTGATCAAAATCTTTCGAGCATTTTCTAATTCAAAAAAATTAGCTGAGTCTAGAAATAGGCTTTATATTTCGAGGGGAAGAAAATTCAGAGAGATATGGTCAGCTGAAAAATATTGAAAAAAATTTAAAATTTTGAAATGGCAAATGAGAGTCGAAAATTTGCTTGCCAAAATTTAAAATTAATTGTAGGAAAAAATAAACATACGGGTTTGGGCTAGGGAAATATTACTTATATGAGGTCGTACGCTCGTTTAAGGTTTGGGTTTAGGTTGGGAATTTGTATAAACGAGCTAATAATAATTATTAGCCATAACATTAATTTCGAGCGGAGCGAGCAGGGTTCGGGTTAGGTTTAGGCTTTTGTTTTTTTGGTGATGTAATTAGTTTAATATTAAACAATTCCTTTGTTATGTATGGAGAAAATCATGGTCTTTTTTAGTTAAAAAAATTAAAATAAATAGAAAATCAATTTTTCTTCAAAATAAGTAATTTTCAATTAATATTTTTTACAAAATTATTTAAAAACTCCTTCGATATTATTTTTGGTTAAAATTCCGTCTTCGTATTGATAGTTTAAGTCTGTTGAAAATTTTATTTTTAGCGCATACCTTTTTTTAGATCATTCCTAAATTTAGCTTTTTAACTAGGAATGGTCGAGAAAATGCTCTCCTTTAATCGTTCATAATTTTTCCATGTGTTTGCATAAATAGAATTGTTTTGTTTGTAAAGAAAATGTTTAGTTTTCTTAAATTCTCTTATTTTTTTCCTTTTTTAAAAATCTTGTTTTTATTTTTTTAGATCAATGTATTCGTTTGACGATTTAGATCTTTTTGAATATAATCAAAATGTCTCCTTAATTTGTATTTTGGACGAAAATTATGATACAGCAGATATTTTTAGAATATTTCACCCATTCTGTCATTCCTTAATTGTGTCAAAAGTAAATCATACTACACCTTGTCGAACATGCTATAAGTTCAAAGAAAACACTAATCCAATAAGAGATCAAGACCTTTCTTTTGATGATTGGATGTCTATCTTTGAAGATGAAAAAATCGAAGCAAGTTATCATTTTATTGTTTATGCAGGTATTTTTTTTTTATTTATTTAAAATTATAAGAACTGCTAATTAAAACTTTATTTTTAATAAGATTTTAAAAAAAATGATGGGAAATATTCAAGTTTCGATGATATTTGTAATGAATTTTGGTACACGAATAAAATGACACCGTATGACATACGAATCGCTATGTGGTTTGCAATAATTAGTGATGAAGAGCGATTGATTAATAATATAGATCCTTCCATTGTATTCTATTTTCACCATGTGTACAAAATTAATTATTTTAAATTGGAAAAAATAGTAATCGAACAAATTGAAAATAAAAAAATTGAAGATATACAAGAATACTTTAGAGTTTAATTTAATTTTTTTTTTTTAAATAAATGTCCATTTCCATTTTTAATTATTGCATTTTTATTATTTTATATTTTCATTTATTATTTTTCTTGGATCTAATTTAAAAAATATTATGATGAATAGAAAATAAATGAAAAATTTTTGAAAATATCTTCATGGCCAATCGGTCTTAAGTAAAAAAAATAAAAATTTATATATAAACAACTACAAAAACTATTTCGATAAAAGAATCACATAATATCGAAGAATATTTGACAAATGAAAGAAATGAATCATTAAGTTAAATGGTTAATAAACGACAATATAATTGAGAATATCAAAAGAAAGAGATTGGTTTATTTTTTTATTTGAAAGAAAAAAAACATCTTAAAATTTAACAAATTTTTTAATTTTTAACTACAAATTGTATATGATTTTTTTTTAAAACTTTTATCTTTATTTCTTCAAGTAAACGTGTAATCTAAATCTATTTGAAATAAAAATTCATTTTTCGAGACCTTTGATTTTTTCAACAAAGCTCAGATCGTTTTCTAATAACTGTTCTAGTGAATCTTTTTCTTCTTCATAGTCTGCAATTGTGTTTGGGCTTGAAAGAGGTGAAGAGGTACAATCATTAAATAAATCCACTGTTTTCTCGATAGCATCAAGGCTCAAATCAAGTTCTTTATGTTGATTTTGATTGTCTATGCAATTTTTCGAATTTAAGTCTACTTTCTTTTCTTTTCTTGATAGATTTAAGTGATCCTGGTTGTTTTGTCTAATTTTATAGCGCCAGCGGTTTGAATAAGAATTTGAATCGGCAGCTTTTTTGTGAAAAATTATATAAACTAAAATTCAAAATTCAATTTTAACAAAATATTCTAAAGATTCAATTACCTTGTTTTAATGCATAATTTTTAAGATGCTTTTTGGCTTTATTATGCATGTTTAAATGTTCCTGTCTCTTAAATGATTTGTTACAAATTCTACAAAAGAATATCTTTTTCTCTCCAAAAACATCTTTTGGTAGGTCATCGAAATGTTGTTCGCGCATATGGCGTTCTAAGACAAGGGGATTGGAACAAAATGATTTGCAGCCGATGAATGGACATCGATAGTAACTAGTTTTTTCACCATCTGGTGTTTTATATGGGGATGTAAGACTAGGCAATATTTTGTCCCTAAAAAATTGATATTTAGGGTCTGAGCGTTGAATGGTACCGGTTGCTAGCAATTCAAGTAGTTTCTGTTTTACTTGTTCACAATATTCGTTTTGGTTGAATTTATTATAACTATTCATGTTCAATGTTTTTAAATAAGATCTGTTGTTAGCTTTTTTTTCTAAAAATACGAATCTTTTTTTCTTTTATATCTTAATGATTAGTCTACTTCAATTATTCGCTTTAAATTATTGGATTAATTTAAATTCTAATATTAATATGAACCGTAAACAAGGAGTGCTCTGAACAATGCTGTAAACAATGTTATGAGCTATCAATCTTATCAGTTTGCACTTAACTTGAATTCAAATTCCAAACGAACTGTTACAGAAAAAAAAACAGAATTTTTTGTTACCGAGCTTACTGATTTTTAGTCTAATTTAAAGGACACATGAATGCGTTTCTGGCAAATAAATAATTAATATGAGAATCGGGTCAAAAATAACCGTTAAGAACAAGTAGTCTCACATGGCACTTGAATAAAAATTTCTTTAAAAAACAATTTTTTTATTTATAAGGACATTAAGTTAAGTATAAAATTAAATTTAGATAAATTTTTGATAATGATTATTAAAAAAAATGAATAGATCAGAAAATTGCAATTCTGGACTAAGCTCAGATGAAATAAACAAAATTGTTCAGAAAACACTAGAAACTATTAAGCAAGAGCCTATTTCAGATGAAGAGCAAGGTACTAATGATGTCGTCCTAATTGAAGATGGCAAAAATAAAGTCAAGACAGCAAAAAGAAAAGCTAATAAAGAATTAAAAACGAAAAAAAAGAAAAAAAAAATGGATAATTGGAATGAAGGTCCAAGTGAAGATAAAGAAAATGACAAGGAACAAATTGTGAAAAATCAATTGAACGATGACTGCAGTGAAAACAAGGAATTAGATAATACTAAAACAAAGGATGGTTTCAATGGTAATATAGAGAAAAGAAAAAGAAACAAAAAATCAGAAATAAAAACAGATCGTCTGATTTTGGATGATAAATTACAAGACATTAACAAGAAAGAAGGACGAAAACAGCTAACGATAAATTTCAACTAGAATTAATTGTGATATTTTGAATTTTTTGTTTTATCCAAAAAAAAAATAATATGAAAGGGTATATAAAAAAATTTGAATGTACAAAAAAATTGTTTCTTTTTTTTACTATTTTTTTTCTCTTTTTTTTTGTGTTTGTTCAGTTATATTTTGTGTTTTTTATTTTCTTCCAAATTTGTAGTGCATTAAAAACTTTTTAAATTGTGCTTTTGATTTTGAAATAAAAAGTTGATTTTTTTATATAAAAATTTTACATTCAGTAATTTTTTTTAAATTATAAAGTATTTTTCAAACATAAAAGGTAGAAAAAACGGTCCTTTAAAGAGTTAAAGGTTCGGTTTCGCTTTAGGCTTTTGTATTTTTGGTGAGGTAATTAGTTAAATGTTAAAAAATACTTTTCTTTTGTTTGGACGAATAATTTCCTCTTTAGTTAAATAAATTTTAATTTTATAATTTAGAGATTAAAAATTAAAAATTTGAATTTAATTGAATTTTTTTCGATTTTAAAAATTAATTTTTATTCATAATAAGTGAAACATTTTTTGAACTTTCTGATTTTAACGATGAGTTAGATAAATGTTCTTTTATAAAAATATTACCGTTATTGGATTGGCGTGATGTACCTGTATTGAATGTTTTTATAGATGGATGTTTGAATTTATGAGGACATTCAGAAAAGTATAAAATTAAAATAATATTCGAAATTATAGAAACAATTCCAGAAAATTTCATTGATTAAAAAAATGTCAGATTTGAAAAATCTAGAAATTGAGTATAAATTAGAGAATATATTTAACGATTCGATTAAAGCTGAACAAAAGCATGACTTAAACTTCGATTCAAAATCAAACGTCACAATAGATCCTAATAATGTTAAAAACGCTAACAGCATTGAATCGTTCGGGATTCCTGATGCTATTGAAGGTAATGAGGTTTCTATCAAAACAAATCAACTAAACAATGAAAGACATGCAGAAAGAGTTCCATCAATAAGACTCTATGATTTCTTTTCAAATGATTCAGAAGAAAATCAATTACGATTCGAAAATCGATTTGATTATGATGAAACTTTGGACATACAGATATATGTTTCAAGAGAACAAGAGTCCATTTTAGAAGTTGTCTGTTCAAAATCAATTATTTATACCGCTAAAAACTATAATCATCAAAATTTACATGGAAAAAAGTATGACTTAAACAGTGCATTGCTAAAAAAAATGCAGCATGAGTATGATAATGTTATTGAGAATGAAAATTACTTACCATCGAATTTGGATGATTTTGTTTTCTGTTTTATAGATATTTATAAAATAATTTTAAAAATTAATTCATTAAAAAATAATAATGAGATGTTAGATATACAAGAAATCATTTGTAGATTTCTTTTACGAGATTTAAAACATTTAGTCAAGTTTTTTCGTGAAACTTATGGAAAAAAAATATGTTGGCCTGTGGAAGAAATGCAAATGTACCGATATGAAAAGAAAGATGATGAAAATAAAAATTATTATGTATATCCAAAAATAAACAAACCAAATAATGGTGAATTTTCAAATCAGAAATTGAGCATTGATGCTTCAATGAATAAAATCGTTATTTACGAAAGATCGTCAAGTCAAGACAAACAGAAAAAACAAGGCGATTAACATGATTAAAAAAATGGAAAAGAAGTAAAGATCAATCAAAAATAAAACCTATAACATTATTTTAAGTTTTTTAAATTCATTTAAAAAAAGTTGTCTTTCATAATTAATTAAACATTTAGAAATTTAGTATATCTAAAAAAATTTTTTAAAATAAAAATAATAAAAAACTTTATTTTTTATTTAGATTTTTTTTTAATGCTCAATATTGAAAAATTTTTAATTTTTAGGAAAATTTAAATTTGAATCTAAATAGATAATTTAGAAATGAAAGGATGTACCTCATCAAAAGGAGATTAATCAAAATTCAATGAGATATGGTGGCTGAAAAATATAGAAATAAATTTAAAAAGTTAAATGAGAGTCGAAAAAAATAATTTTCATCTTATCAAATGTAGCTCATTAAATTGCAAATTTTATAAGGAATCTATTGGTATGCTTGGTTTTTTGAAATGTTCAGTTTTTGTCATTATGGGAAAAAATTTCAAACAATTGACTTATCGAAGGCTCTTGGTGATTTTTTTTCGACAATTTATTCATATCAATAAGTGATCGGAATTTTTTTGGCATTTTCTAATTCAAAATAATTAGCTGAGTTTAGAAATAGGCTTATTATTTCGAGGAAAAGAAAATTCAGAGAGATATGGTCAGCTGAAAAATATTGAAAAAAATTTAAAATTTTAAAATGGTAAATGAGAGTCGAAAAAAATAATTTTCATTTTATCAAATGTAGCTCATTAAATTGCAAATTTTACAAAGAATCTATTGGTATGCTTGGTTTTTTGAAATGTTCAGTTTTTGTCATTAAGGGAAAAAATTTCAAACAATTGACTCATTGAAGGCTCTTGGTGATTTTTTTTAGACAATTTATTCATATCAATAAGTGATCGGAATCTTTTTGGCATTTTCTAATTCAAAATAATTAGCTGAGTCTAGAAATAGGCTTTATATTTCGAGGGGAAGAAAATTCAGAGAGATATGGTCAGCTGAAAAATATTGAAAAAAATTTAAAATTTAAAAATGTTAAATGAGAGTCGAAAAAAATAATTTTCATCTTATCAAATGAAGCTCATTAAATTGCAAATTTTATAAGGAATCTATTGGTATGCTTGGTTTTTTGAAATAATCAGTTTCTGTCATTAAGGGAAAAAATTTCAAACAATTGACTTATTGAAGGCTCTTGGTGATTTTTTTTCGACAATTTATTCATATCAATAAGTGATCAAAATCTTTTGAGCATTTTCTAATTCAAAAAAATTAGCTGAGTCTAGAAATAGGCTTTATATTTCGAGGGGAAGAAAATTCAGAGAGATATGGTCAGCTGAAAAATATTGAAAAAAATTTAAAATTTAAAAATGTTAAATGAGAGTCGAAAAAAATAATTTTCATCTTATCAAATGTAGCTCATTAAATTTCAAATTTAATAAGGAATCTATTGGTATCCTTTTGTATTTTGCTTGCCAAAATTTAAAATTAATTGTAGGAAAAAATAAACATACGGGTTTGGGCTTGGGAAATATTACTTATATGAGGTCGTACGCTCGTTTTAGGTTGGGGTTTAGGTTGGGAATTTGTGTAAACGAGCTAATCATAAATTATTAGCCATAACATTAATTCCGAGCGGAGCGAGCAGGGTTCGGGTTTGGTTTAGGCTTTTGTTTTTTTGTTGATGTAATTATTTTAATATTAAACAATTCCTTTGTTATGTTAAAAGAAAATCATGGTCTTTTTTAGTTAAAAAAAATTTAATTTAATATGATCAAGTTATTTTCATTTTATCAAATGTAGTTTATTTAATTGCAAATTTAATAAGGAATCTATTGGTATGCTTGGTTTTTTGAAATGTTCAGTTTTTGTCATTAAGGGAAACAATTTCAAACAATTGACTCATTGAAGGCTCTTGGTGATTTTTTTTAGACAATTTATTCATATCAATAAGTGATCAAAATCTTTTGAGCATTTTCTAATTCAAAAAAATTAGCTGAGTCTAGAAATAGGCTTTATATTTCGAGGGGAAGAAAATTCAGAGAGATATGGTCAGCTGAAAAATATTGAAAAAAATTTAAAATTTAAAAATGGTAAATGAGAGTCGAAAAAATAATTTTCATCTTATCAAATGTAGCTCATTAAATTGCAAATTTTATAAGGAATCTATTGGTATGCTTGGTTTTTTGAAATGTTCAGTTTTTGTCATTATGGGAAAAAATTTCAAACAATTGACTTATTGAAGGCTCTTGGTGATTTTTTTTAGACAATTTATTCATATCAATAAGTGATCAAAATCTTTTGAGCATTTTCTAATTCAAAAAAATTAGCTGAGTCTAGAAATAGGCTTTATTTTTCGAGGGGAAGAAAATTCAGAGAGATATGGTCAGCTGAAAAATATTGAAAAAAATTTAAAATTTAAAAATGGTAAATGAGAGTCGAAAAAAATAATTTTCATCTTATCAAATGAAGCTTATTAAATTGCAAATTTTATAATGAATCTATTGGTATGCTTGGTTTTTTGAAATGTTCAGTTTTTGTCATTTTGGGAAAAAATTTCAATCAATTGACTCATTGAAGGCTCTTGGTGATTTTTTTAGACAATTTATTCATATCAATAAGTGATCTAATTCTTTTGAGCATTTTCTAATTCAAAAAAATTAGCTGAGTCTAGAAATAGTCTTTATATTTCGAGGGGAACAAAATTCAGAGAGATATGGTCAGCTGAAAAATATTGAAAAAAATTTAAAATTTAAAAATGGTAAATGAGAGTCGAAAAAAATAATTTTCATCTTATCAAATGTAGCTCATTAAATTGCAAATTTTATAAGGAATCTATTGGTATGCTTGGTTTTTGAAATGTTAAGTTTTTGTCATTTTGGAAAAAAATTTCAAACAATTGACTTATTGAAGGCTCTTGGTGATTTTTTTTCGACAATTTATTCATATCAATAAGTGATCGGAATCTTTTTGGCATTTTCTAATTCAAAATAATTAGCTGAGTATTGAAATAGGCTTTATTTTTCGTGGCGAAGAAAATTCAGAGAGATATGGTCAGCTGAAAAATATTGAAAAAAATTTAAAATTTTAAAATGGTAAATGAGAGTCGAAAAAAATAATTTTCATCTTGTCAAATGTAGCTAATTAAATTGCAAATTTAATAAGGAATCTATTGGTATCCTTTTGTATTTTGCTTGCCAAAATTTAAAATTAATTGTAGGAAAAAATAAACATACGGGTTTGGGCTAGGGAAATATTACTTATATGAGGTCGTACGCTCGTTTTAGGTTTGGGTTTAGGTTCGGAATTTGTATAAACGAGCTAATCATAAATAATTAGCCATTACATTAATTCCGAGCGGAGCGAGCAGGGTTCGGGTTAGGTTTAGGCTTTTGTTTTTTTTGGTGATGTAATTAGTTTAATAATAAACAATTCCTTTGTTATGTTAAAAGAAAATCATAGTCTTTTTTAGTTAAAAAAATTTAAAATTTTAAAATGGTAATTGAGAGTCGAAAAAAATAATTTTCATCTTGTCAAATGTAGTTTATTAAATTGCAAATTTAATAAGGAATCTATTGGTATGCTTGGTTTTTTGAAATGTTCAGTTTTAGTCATTTTGGGAAAAAATTTCAAACAATTGACTTATTGAAGGCTCTTGGTGATTTTTTTTCGACAATTTATTCATATCAATAAGTGATCAAAATCTTTTGAGCATTTTCTAATTCAAAAAATTAGCTGAGTCTAGAAATAGGCTTTATATTTCGAGGGGAAGAAAATTCAGAGAGATATGGTCAGCTGAAAAATATTGAAAAAAATTTAAAATTTTAAAATGGTAAATGAGAGTCGAAAAAATAATTTTCATCTTATCAAATGTAGCTCATTAAATTGCAAATTTAATAAGGAATCTATTGGTATGCTTGGTTTTTTGAAATGTTCAGTTTTAGTCATTTTGGGAAAAAATTTCAAACAATTGACTCATTGAAGGCTCTTGGTGATTTTTTTTAGACAATTTATTCATATCAATAAGTGATCAAAATCTTTTGAGCATTTTCTAATTCAAAA
Organism: Brachionus manjavacas; assembly: GCA_019054805.1. NCBI lineage: Eukaryota > Metazoa > Rotifera > Eurotatoria > Ploima > Brachionidae > Brachionus > Brachionus manjavacas. Next base: position 41,947 of record JAHQIY010000015.1, on the reverse strand, counting down.
AAATTAGCTGAGTCTAGAAATAGGCTTTATATTTCGAGGGGAAGAAAATTCAGAGAGATATGGTCAGCTGAAAAATATTGAAAAAAATTTAAAATTTTAAAATGGTAAATGAGAGTCGAAAAAAATAATTTTCATCTTATCAAATAAAGCTCATTAAATTGCAAATTTTATAAGAAATCTGTTGGTATCCTTTTGTATTTTGCTTGCCAAAATTTAAAATTAATTGTAGGAAAAAATAAACATACGGGTTTGGGCTAGGGAAATATTACTTATATGAGGTCGTACGCTCGTTTTAGGTTTGGGTTTAGGTTGGGAATTTGTATAAACGAGCTAATAATAAATTATTAGCCATTACATTAATTCCGAGCGGAGCGAGCAGGGTTCGGGTTTAGGTTTAGGCTTTTGTTTTTTGGTGATGTAATTATTTTAATATTAAACAATTCCTTTGTTATGTTAAAAGAAAATCATGGTCTTTTTTAGTTAAAAAAATTTAATTTAATATGATCAAGTTATTTTCATCTTATCAAATGTAGCTTATTTAATTGCAAATTTAATAAGAAATCTATTGGTATGCTTGGTCGAGATGTAGCTCTGCAAAATCTCAAATGAATCTGTTTGTATAGTTAGTTCAATATATTATTCTTAAAACAAAAAAATAATCTCTTGATCGAGCCTTGTTGAAAACGGTTAAATGATTCAGAAGATGAAAACTTTATTTGAGAATATTTTTACAAATTTTTTTATAATATTTTTATATTTTTTTAAATCAGATTGGATATTATAGTAAAACAAGAGAATTTCTAATTTTCCTTTCGAAGTATTAAATGAATAAATTTCTTTATTATAAAAAATTAGTACTTTTAAAGGACATTTTTTTCTAAATGAAATCTTCAGGATATAAAAGAATTACAATTTTAGAATTAAGAGATAAGATTTACAAAAAAGTTTTAATTAAAAAAATGAACAGTTGCAGGATGAATAGACGTAAACCAGTTGGCAAAGCTCTTCCAAATATGTATTTAATTACAATACCTAGATGTGACTTGCCAAAAAAGTTTATTTTTAGAGGTCTTGAGCCTATTTGTAATAGACTTCTTGTATCAAAAGAAAATCATACATTAAGCTACATAGATAGCTGTTGTAAAGATTCTTCTGTCCGAAAGTCTTTAAAAGAGACAAACATTAAAAAAAATTTTATAAATAAAGAAAAAAAATTTTTCAACATTTTGGACGATGAAAACAGCTCCCAAGATAAAAGGCTTTCGGAAGAAAATATAATAGGCATTAACACTTTAAGTCAAGTTAAATATTTAAATGAAACTGAAGAAACAGATATTTCTAAGTTCGAAGATGGACGAATGTGTGCTAAACGAAAATTGAGTGGCACATTTAAACAAGTACAGTCTCAAGGAACAAGCAAGGATTTGAATAAATCACAGAGTAATTCAATTATAGAAGAAGACAACTGGATACATTGTAAAACACATCTTCATATATTTGCTGGTTATTTCTAACTTTTTTGTAATTATTTTAATATTTGTTTAATTTTTTAGAGTTTAATCATGAACATGTTGTGGATTTTGCGAAATGTAATCGTATAATTAATTGGTGTACAAATGGAATCAAATCAAATATTGAAGCATGTAAATCAGCTAAAAAATGCAATCATTTATTGTACAAAAGAAGACTCTAGTCCTTTGTTGAAAAATATAAGTTCAGACGAATGTGCTTTCTATAAGAAATTAACTGATTGGATTAAGGCAAATCCTGAGTTTAATTATTATGACCCATTTATATGCTCTCGGCCAAATTTATACAAAATGATAGTCCTAGTAAATATTTTTAATTCCTTCTAAAAGATTTTAACTTGTAAATTTTCATTATTTAAAAAATTTTTTCAAGGCACATGCAGATTATTACAAAAAAAATCCGATAAATTTTCCACCTTGCCATGGTTTAAAACTGCTTGATTTAGTTACAAATGGAAACAAAACCAAATTAAAAGTTTTAGATTGGTACAATGAATGTGTATCAAATTGGTGCCCAAAATTTCCAGCTCTGTACTTATGGGGTGAATCAAATACTGGAAAGACAACAATGATTTTTGATTGGCTTTTGCCTAAAGTAGTAAATGAACTTCAGATATTTAGACCGGCAAGAAATTGTCAATTTGCATGGGCTGATTTTTGATTCGGCTAATCATCGGGTAGTGGTTATGGATGAATTTGAATTCAGTCAGTTTGATAATGAAGAATGGAAAAATTTGGTTGAAGGGCGCCAAACAGCTATTCGGGTCAAAGGTCGATCAGCTAGAGTTATAAGTGTCAAATGTCCAATTATAATGATCTCAAATTATTCGCCACCGAACGAAAAAAAAGAAATAATAAACAGGCTAAAAATTGTTAAAACTGAATTTGAAAAGCAAGATTAGAAAATGTGAGAAAGCTAATGATTACTTTGTTATATATTTTAAAATTTTTTTATTCAATTACAAAATTCACATTGTTATTTTTACTTTTTTACTGTTAATAAATCTATGAAAACAAAAGTTAATTATTTTTTATTAATTTATTAAGTTAATTATTAATTTTTTTATTTATAATAAGATAATGCAAGTTCAACATTAAAGAGTGTTTTTTAGAGTTCATTACAATTAAAAAATTATATGCAATTCCATAAAATATTTTACTATGTTTTCATAGAATTTTAGAAAAAATTTTAAATGAAAACTTAGATTTATCAATAAAAAAAGAAAAATCTTTAAAATATCTAATTTAATAAAAATTATTTAAAATAAATTTTTTAAAAGTAAAAATTAAATTAAATTTATTTTATGTGTTCGGTTGAAGCTCTGCAAGTTGGGAATTGTCTTAAAAATCCTTTCAATATGCTTGTCTTTTTTAAGTTTTTAGTTTATTTCTTTGAGTGATTGTTTTCAAAAATCTGATCTAAGAGCCATATCAATTTTACCTTTTTTGAGTGAAGAGCATAAAAGATTTGTGTTATAAAACTATCGTTTTGAGTTATTGGATTAAGATTTTAACTTGGCAATTTTATTTAAAAATAAACTTAATTTATATAAAAATTATTTTTTCTTGTATTTTTTCTTGGATTAACTAAAAAAAAAATTTTATTCTGATTTTTTTATGAAGAAAATTTAGAAATTATTAGCTTTATTTAAAAAAAGGCATTGTTTTTAACCAAAGTCGATTGGTATGTATTCATCAGATGATAAAAAAATTCTATCTAGTTATATTTATTCTCTATTCTCTATTTTTGATTATGATCTTGATACCAAATAAATTTTTGAATTTTTTTCACCAAAATAAAGACAAATGGTTCTGACGACTCAGCTTATCTGTCATGTTAGAAACTCAAAAGAAATTCAAGTTCCTAATATTAAATGGTTCGCAGCGGATTATGGTCAGATCCTTTTCACATTATTTATTTTCTAAAATATCAATAAAAATGTAGTAAGAACCTAATAAAACTTGAAATCATTACTAAAATTCTTTTATAGATAAAAATTATCTAATGATACATAATCAACTGAAATTTCAGTTAGAGCTGATTTTTAAGATCCCCTTCTGATAAAATTTTGAGTACGGAAGAAAATAATTATTGACAAGGATTTATTTTTGCACTGATAAGAAAAATTATTCGCACTTTTATTTGAGATTAATTGATTAATTGAATAATTGTGAAATGTCCAACCAAAAAAAGACAAATTTTGGCAAGAAAATTTTGAAAGGAATAATAAATCACAATTATTTTGCAACAAATTCGTTTAAATTTTCGAGATTAAAACGAATTTTTTAAGTTAAAAAAATAATAATCAATTTAATATTTGAAGTAAAAATTTATTTTTTTTAAAAATATTAAAAGTACAAAGAAATTTAAGCAAAGTTCTTTAATGGAGTTGGATCATAGGTCATCGATCTTTCAATTTGTCAATAAAATCAATGAAAATGAGGCAATGCAAATTGATACTGAAAAAATTACAAATAACAGAAAAAGAAAATTGAAAGATCAATTTAAGGTTAATGGCTCAATGCAGAATGAAAATAAACATAAATTAAATAACAGAAAAAGGAAATTGATGGATCAAAACATTAAAGACACTAAAAACCAGGTTTATGTGTATAGAAAAGTTTTGGTAGCGAAAAAAATTTTAAAAAAAAAAAGAGATGTAATAGATTTAACATCAAAATTCAGAATGCTCAATCTTAACTGTTAAATTTAGATTCTAATGAATGTCTTCTTTTATCTTTGTAAAATTTGTATTTATCCATTCAAATAAAATGATTTATAAAACGATATTTTTTTCAATTTTACAAGGAGAAATTCTCTGAAATTTGTAAATATAAATCAGATCTAAAAATCAAACAAATTAATCAAGTAAAAAAATATAATAAAATTTCTAATTAACAAAACATTAAAGTTAATTGTGATATTTTTGTAAAATTTCGATTATGAAAAAATTTTAATGTGTTCGGATTTAGCTAATCTAGTTGCAAATAGTCCAAGAAACAAGTATAATTTCTAAAATGTACAGAACTAGGATACTAATTTATCTCTTATAATTAATAAAGACTATGAATGCTTATTTGTAAAAAAACTGAGCCAAAAATTAGAATCAATTTAGCTTTTTTAAACGGAAAAGTAAATAAAAGATAAATTTTTTAAATTTGATTCTTTTAATTAATAAAAATATTTTTGTTTTTTTTTTTGCTAATTCAATAATTTATTTTACCTTTATTTATATTTAAATATTTATTTTTAGAAAATTTTTAACTGAATATTACTAATTTTGATTTTTGTTTTATTTTACTTAATTTATATTTGAATAATTATTTTTAATTAATTTTTAAATAATGTTTTTTTTATTTTATTTTACTCTATATATTAATTTTATATTTTTTTCTAAATCATTTTTTTTTAAATTTAAATATACAAATGATATTTATTTCGAATATTTTTGTCCTTATTTATGAGTTCTTTCGACAAAAAAAAATATTAAATTTATTAGACATACTTGTTATATCTAAAACTAAAATAAATTTTATATGTTTAATAGCAATTTATATTTAAACAAAATCTAATCAATTGAGTATTTTTATATTATTGATTCAATCTTAAGTTTTTACAAAAAATTAAATAGACAGGATTAATATCGAGCTTAATCTCTTTTTTTAAAAGGTTTTCTTTTGTGAAAACTTGATCTATTTTTTTATTAACTTAGTAATTAAAGATCAAAATATTTTGAAAAGACATTTTTTACAAAATATTTAACAAACATTTATTTAAAACGCTACCTTATTTGAGTCTTTTTTAAATTAAAAAGCACTTTTATTTAAACTAAATTGATGATTTAATTTTTGCAAATTATGATTTAAAACATTAAAATAAAATTTAAGTCAAGGTTTTTCAAATAAACCAATAAGGAATAATTTATCCTAATTAAGATACCAGACTTATATCATTGGTTGATATTTTAAGAAGCATAAGTCTATTTAAAAAAATTGCTTAATTATTTAAACTTATAAGAGATATTTGTTAATTAAAACGAAATTTATAAAGACTGAAAGAAAAGCATGGAAAACGATATTAAGATTGACAAGAATGAATTTAAAAACGAGATTCGAAATATGACCGAATTAACTAATGATGGAATAAGTATATCTCAAGCTGTTAAAATACAAGACTATTGTTCGACACCTGAAGAAAGTGTCGAAAATAAAAATGAAATAGTTATTCTTGGTGATTACAAAACAAATGAAAAGAAAAGAAAAACCCCCGATTATAGGAAAAGAGATGGGAAAAAGGAATCAAAAAGAAAAAGAACATAAAAAATGATAGTAAATCAAATAAAAAAAATAAGGATTCTATTGAAGAAAAGGTTGTCATGAGCAACAAAACTAAATTAGATTGTATAAAAGAGAGTGATGAAAACGTCAATCCAGATGCTGATACAAGAAAGAATGATAAGAATTCAACAAAAAGAAACGACAAATTTTGGATGAAAAATTACAAAAATTGAACAAGGTGGAAGGCTTCAAACAGTTAACAATAAAATTCAGCTGGCCATGAATCAAAGTTTTTTTGTTCTTTTTTTTGGTGTTTGCTCAGATATTGTTTATGTATTTTGTTTTTTTTTCCAAATTTGTAGTGATAATTAAAAACTTTTTGATTTGTGTTGTTGTTTTTTGAATAAAAATAGATTTTTTCATATAAAAGTTTTTTTCAGTATATTATTCAGTCTCTTTTTTGTGATAGCAAAAATTCTAAATGAGATATGTTATTTTCAAAATAAAATGTTTGGATTAATTTTCACAATCACAAATAATATATTTGGAATAAAAAGTTAATTCTCTTGAATTTTTTGTTTTCTAATCTTATTTTAACAATTTTATTTCGAGGGTTTAGGGTTCGGGTTAGGTTTAGGCTTTTGTTTTTTTGGTGATGTAATTATTTTAAAATTTAACAATTCCTTTGTTATGTTAAAAGAAAATCATGGTCTTTTTTAGTTAAAAAAATTTAATTTAATATGATCAAGTTATTTTCATTTTATCAAATGTAGTTTATTTAATTGCAAATTTAATAAGGAATCTATTGGTATGCTTGGTTTTTTGAAATGTTCAGTTTTTGTCATTAAGGGAAACAATTTCAAACAATTGACTCATTGAAGGCTCTTGGTGATTTTTTTTAGACAATTTATTCATATCAATAAGTGATCAAAATCTTTTGAGCATTTTCTAATTCAAAAAATTAGCTGAGTCTAGAAATAGGCTTTATTTTTCGAGGGTAAGAAAATTCAGAGAGATATGGTCAGCTGAAAAATATTGAAAAAAATTTAAAATTTAAAAATGTTAAATGAGAGTCGAAAAAATAATTTTCATCTTATCAAATATAGCTCATTAAATTGCAAATTTAATAAGGAATCTATTGGTATGCTTGGTTTTTTGAAATGTTCAGTTTTTGTCATTATGGGAAAAAATTTTTAAACAATTGACTTATTGAAGGCTCTTGGTGATTTTTTTTCGACAATTTATTCATATCAATAAGTGATCAAAATCTTTTGCGCATTTTCTAATTCAAAAAAATTAGCTGAGTCTAGAAATAGGCTTTATATTTCGAGGAGAAGAAAATTCAGGGAGATATTGTCAGCTGAAAAATATTGAAAAAAATTTAAAATTTTAAAATGGTAAATGAGAGTCGAAAAAAATAATTTTCATCTTATCAAATATAGCTCATTAAATTGCAAATTTAATAAGGAATCTATTGGTATGCTTGGTTTTTTGAAATGTTCAGTTTTTGTCATTATGGGAAAAAATTTCAAACAATTGACTTATTGAAGGCTCTTGGTGATTTTTTTTCGACAATTTATTCATATCAATAAGTGATCTAAATCTTTTGAGCATTTTCTAATTCAAAAAAATTAGCTGAGTCTAGAAATAGGCTTTATATTTCGAGGGGATAAAAATTCAGAGAGATATGGTCAGCTGAAAAATATTGAAAAAAATTTAAAATTTTAAAATGGTAAATGAGAGTCGAAAAAAATAATTTTCATCTTATCAAATATAGCTCATTAAATTGCAAATTTAATAAGGAATCTATTGGTATGCTTGGTTTTTGCTTGCCAAATGTTAAAATTTTTTGTCATTATGGGAAAAAATAAACATACGGGTTTGGGCTAGGGAAACAATTGACTTATTGAAGGCTCTTGGTGATTTTTTTTCGACAATTTATTCATATCAATAAGTGATCAAAATCTTTTGCGCATTTTCTAATTCAAAAAATTAGCTGAGTCTAGAAATAGGCTTTATATTTCGAGGAGAAGAAAATTCAGGGAGATATGGTCAGCTGAAAAATATTGAAAAAAATTTAAAATTTTAAAATGGTAAATGAGAGTCGAAAAAAATAATTTTCATCTTATCAAATATAGCTCATTAAATTGCAAATTTAATAAGGAATCTATTGGTATGCTTGGTTTTTTGAAATGTTCAGTTTTTGTCATTATGGGAAAAAATTTCAAACAATTGACTTATTGAAGGCTCTTGGTGATTTTTTTCGACAATTTATTCATATCAATAAGTGATCTAAATCTTTTGAGCATTTTCTAATTCAAAAAATTAGCTGAGTCTAGAAATAGGCTTTATATTTCGAGGGGATAAAAATTCAGAGAGATATGGTCAGCTGAAAAATATTGAAAAAAATTTAAAATTTTAAAATGGTAAATGAGAGTCGAAAAAATAATTTTCATCTTATCAAATATAGCTCATTAAATTGCAAATTTAATAAGGAATCTATTGGTATGCTTGGTTTTTTGAAATGTTCAGTTTTTGTCATTATGGGAAAAAATTTTTAAACAATTGACTTATTGAAGGCTCTTGGTGATTTTTTTTCGACAATTTATTCATATCAATAAGTGATCAAAATCTTTTGCGCATTTTCTAATTCAAAAAAATTAGCTGAGTCTAGAAATAGGCTTTATATTTCGAGGAGAAGAAAATTCAGGGAGATATGGTCAGCTGAAAAATATTGAAAAAAATTTAAAATTTTAAAATGGTAAATGAGAGTCGAAAAAAATAATTTTCATCTTATCAAATATAGCTCATTAAATTGCAAATTTAATAAGGAATCTATTGGTATGCTTGGTTTTTTGAAATGTTCAGTTTTTGTCATTATGGGAAAAAATTTCAAACAATTGACTTATTGAAGGCTCTTGGTGATTTTTTTCGACAATTTATTCATATCAATAAGTGATCTAAATCTTTTGAGCATTTTCTAATTCAAAAAAATTAGCTGAGTCTAGAAATAGGCTTTATATTTCGAGGGGATAAAAATTCAGAGAGATATGGTCAGCTGAAAAATATTGAAAAAATTTAAAATTTTAAAATGGTAAATGAGAGTCGAAAAAAATAATTTTCATCTTATCAAATAAAGCTCATTAAATTGCAAATTTTATAAGTAATCTATTGGTATCCTTTTGTATTTTGCTTGCCAAAATTTAAAATTAATTGTAGGAAAAAATAAACATACGGGTTTGGGCTAGGGAAATATTACTTATATGAGGTCGTACGCTCGTTTAAGGTTTGGGTTTAGGTTGGGAATTTGTATAAACGAGCTAATAATAATTATTAGCCATTACATTAATTCCGAGCGGAGCGAGCAGGGTTCGGGTTGGGTTTAGGCTTTTGTTTTTTTGGTGATGTAATTAGTTTAATATTAAACAATTCCTTTGTTATGTTAAAAGAAAATCATGGTCTTTTTTAGTTGAAAAAAAATTTAATTTAATATGATCAAGTTATTTTCATTTTATCAAATGTAGCTTATTTAATTGCAAATTTAATAAAGAATCTATTGGTATGCTTGGTTTTTTGAAATGTTCAGTTTTTGTCATTAAGGGAAAAAATTTCAAACAATTGACTCATTGAAGGCTCTTGGTGATTTTTTTTAGACAATTTATTCATATCAATAAGTGATCAAAATCTTTTGAGCATTTTCTAATTCAAAAAAATTAGCTGAGTCTAGAAATAGGCTTTATATTTCGAGGGGAAGAAAATTCAGAGAGATATGGTCAGCTGAAAAATATTGAAAAAAATTTAAAATTTAAAAATGGTAAATGAGAGTCGAAAAAAATAATTTTCATCTTATCAAATGTAGCTCATTAAATTGCAAATTTTATAATGAATCTATTGGTATGCTTGGTTTTTTGAAATGTTTAGTTTTTGTCATTATGGGAAAAAATTTCAAACAATTGACTTATTGAAGGCTCTTGGTGATTTTTTCGACAATTTATTCATATCAATAAGTGATCAAAATCTTTTGAGCATTTTCTAATTCAAAAAAATTAGCTGAGTCTAGAAATAGGCTTTATATTTCGAGGGGAAGAAAATTCAGAGAGATATGGTCAGCTGAAAAATATTGAAAAAATTTAAAATTTAAAAATGGTAAATGAGAGTCGAAAAAAATAATTTTCATTTTATGAAATGTAGCTCATTAAATTGCAAATTTTATAAGGAATCTATTGGTATCCTTTTGTATTTTGCTTGCCAAAATTTAAAATTAATTGTAGGAAAAAATAAACATACGGGTTTGGGCTAGGGAAATATTACTTATATGAGGTCGTACGCTCGTTTAAGGTTTGGGTTTAGGTTGGGAATTTGTATAAACGAGCTAATAATAATTATTAGCCATAACATTAATTGCGAGCGGAGCGAGCAGGGTTCGGGTTAGGTTTAGGCTTTTGTTTTTTTGGTGATGTAATTATTTTAATATTAAACAATTCCTTTGTTATGTTAAAAGAAAATCATGGTCTTTTTTAGTTAAAAAAAATTTAATTTAATATGATCAAGTTATTTTCATTTTATCAAATGTAGTTTATTTAATTGCAAATTTAATAAGGAATCTATTGGTATGCTTGGTTTTTTGAAATGTTCAGTTTTTGTCATTAAGGGAAACAATTTCAAACAATTGACTCATTGAAGGCTCTTGGTGATTTTTTTTAGACAATTTATTCATATCAATAAGTGATCAAAATCTTTTGAGCATTTTCTAATTCAAAAAAATTAGCTGAGTCTAGAAATAGGCTTTATATTTCGAGGGGAAGAAAATTCAGAGAGATATGGTCAGCTGAAAAATATTGAAAAAAATTTAAAATTTAAAAATGGTAAATGAGAGTCGAAAAAAATAATTTTCATCTTATCAAATGTAGCTCATTAAATTGCAAATTTTATAATGAATCTATTGGTATGCTTGGTTTTTTGAAATGTTCAGTTTTTGTCATTATGGGAAAAAATTTCAAACAATTGACTTATTGAAGGCTCTTGGTGATTTTTTTCGACAATTTATTCATATCAATAAGTGATCGGAATCTTTTTGGCATTTTCTAATTCAAAAAAATTAGCTGAGTCTAGAAATAGGCTTTATATTTCGAGGGGAAGAAAATTCAGAGAGATATGGTCAGCTGAAAAATATTGAAAAAAATTTAAAATTTAAAAATGGTAAATGAGAGTCGAAAAAAATAATTTTCATCTTTATCAAATGTAGCTCATTAAATTGCAAATTTTATAAGGAATCTATTGGTATCCTTTTGTATTTTGCTTGCCAAAATTTAAAATTAATTGTAGGAAAAAATAAACATACGGGTTTGGGCTAGGGAAATATTACTTATATGAGGTCGTACGCTCGTTTTAGGTTTGGGTTTAGGTTGGGAATTTGTATAAACGAGCTAATAAAAAATAATTAGCAATAACATTATTTGCGCGCGGAGCGAGCAGGGTTCGGGTTAGGTTTAGGCTTTTGTTTTTTTGGTGATGTAATTATTTTAATATTAAACAATTCCTTTGTTATGTTAAAAGAAAATCATGGTCTTTTTTAGTTAAAAAAATTTAATTTAATATGATCAAGTTATTTTCATTTTATCAAATGTAGTTTATTTAATTGCAAATTTAATAAGGAATCTATTGGTATGCTTGGTTTTTTGAAATGTTCAGTTTTTGTCATTAAGGGAAACAATTTCAAACAATTGACTCATTGAAGGCTCTTGGTGATTTTTTTTCGACAATTTATTCATATCAATAAGTGATCAAAATCTTTTGAGCATTTTCTAATTCAAAAAAATTAGCTGAGTCTAGAAATAGACTTTATATTTCGAGGGGAAGAAAATTCAGAGAGATATGGTCAGCTGAAAAATATTGAAAAAAATTTAAAATTTAAAAATGGTAAATGAGAGTCGAAAAAAATAATTTTCATCTTATCAAATGTAGCTCATTAAATTGCAAATTTTATAAGGAATCTATTGGTATGCTTGGTTTTTTGAAATGTTCAGTTTTTGTCATTATGGGAAAAAATTTCAAACAATTGACTTATTGAAGGCTCTTGGTGATTTTTTTTAGACAATTTATTCATATCAATAAGTGATCTAAATCTTTTGAGCATTTTCTAATTCAAAAAAATTAGCTGAGTCTAGAAATAGGCTTTATTTTTCGAGGGGAAGAAAATTCAGAGAGATATGGTCAGCTGAAAAATATTGAAAAAAATTTAAAATTTAAAAATGTTAAATGAGAGTCGAAAAAAATAATTTTCATCTTATCAAATGAAGCTCATTAAATTGCAAATTTTATAATGAATCTATTGGTATGCTTGGTTTTTTTGAAATGTTCAGTTTTTGTCATTATGGGAAAAAATTTCAAACAATTGACTTATTGAAGGCTCTTGGTGATTTTTTTTCGACAATTTATTCATATCAATAAGTGATCGGAATCTTTTGGCATTTTCTAATTCAAAAAAATTAGCTGAGTCTAGAAATAGACTTTATATTTCGAGGGGAAGAAAATTCAGAGAGATATGGTCAGCTGAAAAATATTGAAAAAATTTAAAATTTAAAAATGGTAAATGAGAGTCGAAAAAAATAATTTTCATTTTATGAAATGTAGCTCATTAAATTGCAAATTTTATAAGGAATCTATTGGTATCCTTTTGTATTTTGCTTGCCAAAATTTAAAATTAATTGTAGGAAAAAATAAACATACGGGTTTGGGCTAGGGAAATATTACTTATATGAGGTCGTACGCTCGTTTTAGGTTTGGGTTTAGGTTCGGAATTTGTATAAACGAGCTAATCATAAATAATTAGCCATTACATTAATTCCGAGCGGAGCGAGCAGGGTTCGGGTTAGGTTTAGGCTTTTGTTTTTTTTGGTGATGTAATTAGTTTAATAATAAACAATTCCTTTGTTATGTTAAAAGAAAATCATAGTCTTTTTTAGTTAAAAAAAATTTAATTTAAAATGATCAAGTTATTTTCATTTTATCAAATGTAGCTCATTTAATTGCAAATTTTATAAGGAATCTATTGGTATCCTTTTGTATTTTGCTTGCCAAAATTTAAAATTAATTGTAGGAAAAAATAAACATACGGGTTTGGGCTAGGGAAATATTACTTATATGAGGTCGTACGCTCGTTTTAGGTTTGGGTTTAGGTTCGGAATTTGTATAAACGAGCTAATCATAAATAATTAGCCATTACATTAATTCCGAGCGGAGCGAGCAGGGTTCGGGTTAGGTTTAGGCTTTTGTTTTTTTGGTGATGTAATTATTTTAATATTAAACAATTCCTTTGTTATGTTAAAAGAAAATCATGGTCTTTTTTAGTTAAAAAAATTTTAATTTAATATGATCAAGTTATTTTCATTTTATCAAATGTAGTTTATTTAATTGCAAATTTAATAAGGAATCTATTGGTATGCTTGGTTTTTTGATATGTTCAGTTTTTTGTCATTAAGGGAAACAATTTCAAACAATTGACTCATTGAAGGCTCATGGTGATTTTTTTTAGACAATTTATTCATATCAATAAGTGATCAAAATCTTTTGAGCATTTTCTAATTCAAAAAAATTAGCTGAGTCTAGAAATAGGCTTTATTTTTCGAGGGGAAGAAAATTCAGAGAGATATGGTCAGCAAAAAATATTGAAAAAATTTAAAATTTAAAAATGTTAAATGAGAGTCGAAAAAAATAATTTTCATCTTATCAAATGAAGCTCATTAAATTGCAAATTTTATAATGAATCTATTGGTATGCTTGGTTTTTTTGAAATGTTCAGTTTTTGTCATTATGGGAAAAAATTTCAAACAATTGACTTATTGAAGGCTCTTGGTGATTTTTTTTCGACAATTTATTCATATCAATAAGTGATCGGAATCTTTTTGGCATTTTCTAATTCAAAAAAATTAGCTGAGTCTAGAAATAGACTTTATATTTCGAGGGGAAGAAAATTCAGAGAGATATGGTCAGCTGAAAAATATTGAAAAAAATTTAAAATTTAAAAATGGTAAATGAGAGTCGAAAAAAATAATTTTCATCTTATCAAATGTAGCTTATTAAATTGCAAATTTTATAAGGAATCTATTGGTATGCTTGGTTTTTTGAAATGTTCAGTTTTTGTCATTATGGGAAAAAATTTCAAACAATTGACTTATTGAAGGCTCTTGGTGATTTTTTTTAGACAATTTATTCATATCAATAAGTGATCAAAATCTTTTGAGCATTTTCTAATTCAAAAAAATTAGCTGAGTCTAGAAATAGGCTTTATATTTCGAGGGGAAGAAAATTCAGAGAGATATGGTCAGCTGAAAAATATTGAAAAAATTTAAAATTTAAAAATGGTAAATGAGAGTCGAAAAAAATAATTTTCATCTAATCAAATGTAGCTCATTGAATTGCAAATTTTATAAGGAATCTATTGGTATCCTTTTGTATTTTGCTTGCCAAAATTTAAAATTAATTGTAGGAAAAAATAAACATACGGGTTTGGGCTAGGGAAATATTACTTATATGAGGTCGTACGCTCGTTTTAGGTTTGGGTTTAGGTTGGGAATTTGTATAAACGAGCTAATCATAAATAATTAGCCATAACATTAATTGCGAGCGGAGCGAGCAGGGTTCGGGTTAGGTTTAGGCTTTTGTTTTTTTGGTGATGTAATTAGTTTAATATTAAACAATTCCTTTGTTATGTTAAAAGAAAATCATGGTCTTTTTTAGTTAAAAAATTTAATTTAATATGATCAAGTTATTTTCATTTTATCAAATGTAGCTTATTTAATTGCAAATTTAATAAGGAATCTATTGGTATGCTTGGTTTTTTGAAATGTTCAGTTTTTGTCATTAAGGGAAACAAATTTCAAACAATTGACTCATTGAAGGCTCTTGGTGATTTTTTTGACAATTTATTCATATCAATAAGTGATCAAAATCTTTTGAGCATTTTCTAATTCAAAAAATTAGCTGAGTCTAGAAATAGGCTTTATATTTCGAGGGGAAGAAAATTCAGAGAGATATGGTCAGCTGAAAAATATTGAAAAAAATTTAAAATTTAAAAATGTTAAATGAGAGTCGAAAAAAATAATTTTCATCTTATCAAATGTAGCTTATTAAATTGCAAATTTTATAAGGAATCTATTGGTATGCTTGGTTTTTTGAAATGTTCAGTTTTTGTCATTATGGGAAAAAATTTCAAACAATTGACTTATTGAAGGCTCTTGGTGATTTTTTTCGACAATTTATTCATATCAATAAGTGATCAAAATCTTTTGAGCATTTTCTAATTCAAAAAAATTAGCTGAGTCTAGAAATAGGCTTTATTTTTCGAGGGGAAGAAAATTCAGAGAGATATGGTCAGCTGAAAAATATTGAAAAAAATTTAAAATTTAAAAATGTTAAATGAGAGTCGAAAAAAATAATTTTCATCTTATCAAATGTAGCTCATTAAATTTCAAATTTAATAAGGAATCTATTGGTATGCTTGGTTTTTTGAAATGTTCAGTTTTTGTCATTATGGGAAAAAATTTCAAACAATTGACTTATTGAAGGCTCTTGGTGATTTTTTTTAGACAATTTATTCATATCAATAAGTGATCTAAATCTTTTGAGCATTTTCTAATTCAAAAAAATTAGCTGAGTCTAGAATAAGGCTTTATATTTCGAGGGGAACAAAATTCAGAGAGATATGGTCAGCTGAAAAATATTGAAAAAAATTTAAAATTTAAAAATGGTAAATGAGAGTCGAAAAAAATAATTTTCATCTTATCAAATGTAGCTCATTAAATTGCAATTTTTATAAGGAATCTATTGGTATCCTTGGTATTTTGCTTGCCAAAATTTAAAATTAATTGTAGGAAAAAATAAACATACGGGTTTGGGCTAGGGAAATATTACTTATATGAGGTCGTACGCTCGTTTTAGGTTTGGGTTTAGGTTGGGAATTTGTATAAACGAGCTAATCATAAATAATTAGCCATAACATTAATTGCGAGCGGAGCGAGCAGGGTTCGGGTTAGGTTTAGGCTTTTGTTTTTTTGGTGATGTAATTAGTTTAATATTAAACAATTCCTTTGTTATGTTAAAAGAAAATCATGGTCTTTTTTAGTAAAAAAAAATTTAATTTAATATGATCAAGTTATTTTCATTTTATCAAATGTAGTTTATTTAATTGCAAATTTAATAAGGAATCTATTGGTATGCTTGGTTTTTTGAAATGTTCAGTTTTTGTCATTAAGGGAAAAAATTTCAAACAATTGACTCATTGAAGGCTCTTGGTGATTTTTTTTCGACAATTTATTCATATCAATAAGTGATCAAAATCTTTTGAGCATTTTCTAATTCAAAAAAATTAGCTGAGTCTAGAAATAGGCTTTATATTTCGAGGGGAAGAAAATTCAGAGAGATATGGTCAGCTGAAAAATATTGAAAAAAATTTAAAATTTAAAAATGGTAAATGAGAGTCGAAAAAAATAATTTTCATCTTATCAAATGTAGCTTATTAAATTGCAAATTTTATAAGGAATCTATTGGTATGCTTGGTTTTTTGAAATGTTCAGTTTTTGTCATTATGGGAAAAAATTTCAAACAATTGACTTATTGAAGGCTCTTGGTGATTTTTTTTCGACAATTTATTCATATCAATAAGTGATCAAAATCTTTTGAGCATTTTCTAATTCAAAAAAATTAGCTGAGTCTAGAAATAGGCTTTATTTTTCGAGGGGAAGAAAATTCAGAGAGATATGGTCAGCTGAAAAATATTGAAAAAATTTTAAATTTAAAAATGGTAAATGAGAGTCGAAAAAAATAATTTTCATCTTAATCAAATGTAGCTCATTGAAATTGCAAATTTTATAAGGAATCTATTGGTATCCTTTTGTATTTTGCTTGCCAAAATTTAAAATTAATTGTAGGAAAAAATAAACATACGGGTTTGGGCTAGGGAAATATTACTTATATGAGGTCGTACGCTCGTTTAAGGTTTGGGTTTAGGTTGGGAATTTGTATAAACGAGCTAATCATAAATAATTAGCCATAACATTAATTGCGAGCGGAGCGAGCAGGGTTCAGGGTTAGGTTTAGGCTTTTGTTTTTTTGGTGATGTAATTAGTTTAATATTAAACAATTCCTTTGTTATGTTAAAAGAAAATCATGGTCTTTTTTAGTTAAAAAAATTTAATTTAATATGATCAAGTTATTTTCATTTTATCAAATGTAGTTTATTTAATTGCAAATTTAATAAGGAATCTATTGGTATGCTTGGTTTTTTGAAATGTTCAGTTTTTGTCATTAAGGGAAACAATTTCAAACAATTGACTCATTGAAGGCTCTTGGTGTTTTTTTTTAGACAATTTATTCATATCAATAAGTGATCAAAATCTTTTGAGCATTTTCTAATTCAAAAAAATTAGCTGAGTCTAGAAATAGGCTTTATATTTCGAGGGGAAGAAAATTCAGAGAGATATGGTCAGCTGAAAAATATTGAAAAAAATTTAAAATTTTAAAATGGTAAATGAGAGTCGAAAAAAATAATTTTCATTTTATCAAATGTAGTTTATTTAATTGCAAATTTAATAAGGAATCTATTGGTATGCTTGGTTTTTTGATATGTTCAGTTTTTGTCATTAAGGGAAACAATTTCAAACAATTGACTCATTGAAGGCTCTTGGTGATTTTTTTTAGACAATTTATTCATATCAATAAGTGATCGGAATCTTTTTGGCATTTTCTAATTCAAAAAAATTAGCTGAGTCTAGAAATAGACTTTATATTTCGAGGGGAAGAAAATTCAGAGAGATATGGTCAGCTGAAAAATATTGAAAAAAATTTAAAATTTAAAAATGGTAAATGAGAGTCGAAAAAAATAATTTTCATCTTATCAAATGTAGCTTATTAAATTGCAAATTTTATAAGGAATCTATTGGTATGCTTGGTTTTTTGAAATGTTCAGTTTTTGTCATTATGGGAAAAAATTTCAAACAATTGACTTATTGAAGGCTCTTGGTGATTTTTTTTGACAATTTATTCATATCAATAAGTGATCAAAATCTTTTGAGCATTTTCTAATTCAAAAAAATTAGCTGAGTCTAGAAATAGGCTTTATATTTCGAGGGGAAGAAAATTCAGAGAGATATGGTCAGCTGAAAAATATTGAAAAAAATTTAAAATTTAAAAATGTTAAATGAGAGTCGAAAAAATAATTTTCATCTTATCAAATGTAGCTCATTAAATTTCAAATTTAATAAGGAATCTATTGGTATGCTTGGTTTTTTGAAATGTTCAGTTTTTGTCATTATGGGAAAAAATTTCAAACAATTGACTTATTGAAGGCTCTTGGTGATTTTTTTTCGACAATTTATTCATATCAATAAGTGATCTAAATCTTTTGAGCATTTTCTAATTCAAAAAAATTAGCTGAGTCCAGAATAAGGCTTTATATTTCGAGGGGAACAAAATTCAGAGAGATATGGTCAGCTGAAAAATATTGAAAAAAATTTAAAATTTAAAAATGGTAAATGAGAGTCGAAAAAATAATTTTCATCTTATCAAATGTAGCTCATTAAATTTCAAATTTAATAAGGAATCTATTGGTATGCTTGGTTTTTTGAAATGTTCAGTTTTTGTCATTATGGGAAAAAATTTCAAACAATTGACTTATTGAAGGCTCTTGGTGATTTTTTTTAGACAATTTATTCATATCAATAAGTGATCTAAATCTTTTGAGCATTTTCTAATTCAAAAAAATTAGCTGAGTCCAGAATAAGGCTTTATATTTCGAGGGGAACAAAATTCAGAGAGATATGGTCAGCTGAAAAATATTGAAAAAAATTTAAAATTTAAAAATGGTAAATGAGAGTCGAAAAAAATAATTTTCATCTTATCAAATGTAGCTCATTAAATTGCAATTTTTTAAAGAATCTATTGGTATGCTTGGTTTTTTGCTTGCCAAAATTTAAAATTAATTGTAGGAAAAAATAAACATACGGGTTTGGGCTAGGGAAATATTACTTATATGAGGTCGTACGCTCGTTTTAGGTTTGGGTTTAGGTTGGGAATTTGTATAAACGAGCTAATCATAAATAATTAGCCATAACATTAATTGCGAGCGGAGCGAGCAGGGTTCGGGTTAGGTTTAGGCTTTTGTTTTTTTGGTGATGTAATTAGTTTAATATTAAACAATTCCTTTGTTATGTTAAAAGAAAATCATGGTCTTTTTTAGTAAAAAAAAATTTAATTTAATATGATCAAGTTATTTTCATTTTATCAAATGTAGCTTATTTAATTGCAAATTTAATAAGGAATCTATTGGTATGCTTGGCTTTTTGAAATGTTCAGTTTTTGTCATTAAGGGAAAAAATTTCAAACAATTGACTCATTGAAGGCTCTTGGTGATTTTTTTGACAATTTATTCATATCAATAAGTGATCAAAATCTTTTGAGCATTTTCTAATTCAAAAAAATTAGCTGAGTCTAGAAATAGGCTTTATATTTCGAGGGGAAGAAAATTCAGAGAGATATGGTCAGCTGAAAAATATTGAAAAAAATTTAAAATTTAAAAATGTTAAATGAGAGTCGAAAAAAATAATTTTCATCTTATCAAATGTAGCTTATTAAATTGCAAATTTTATAAGGAATCTATTGGTATGCTTGGTTTTTGAAATGTTCAGTTTTTGTCATTATGGGAAAAAATTTCAAACAATTGACTTATTGAAGGCTCTTGGTGATTTTTTTTCGACAATTTATTCATATCAATAAGTGATCAAAATCTTTTGAGCATTTTCTAATTCAAAAAAATTAGCTGAGTCTAGAAATAGGCTTTATTTTTCGAGGGGAAGAAAATTCAGAGAGATATGGTCAGCTGAAAAATATTGAAAAAAATTTAAAATTTAAAAATGTTAAATGAGAGTCGAAAAAAATAATTTTCATCTTATCAAATGTAGCTCATTAAATTTCAAATTTAATAAGGAATCTATTGGTATGCTTGGTTTTTTGAAATGTTCAGTTTTTGTCATTATGGGAAAAAATTTCAAACAATTGACTTATTGAAGGCTCTTGGTGATTTTTTTTAGACAATTTATTCATATCAATAAGTGATCTAAATCTTTTGAGCATTTTCTAATTCAAAAAAATTAGCTGAGTCCAGAATAAGGCTTTATATTTCGAGGGGAACAAAATTCAGAGAGATATGGTCAGCTGAAAAATATTGAAAAAAATTTAAAATTTAAAAATGGTAAATGAGAGTCGAAAAAAATAATTTTCATCTTATCAAATGTAGCTCATTAAATTGCAATTTTTTAAAGAATCTATTGGTATGCTTGGTTTTTTGCTTGCCAAAATTTAAAATTAATTGTAGGAAAAAATAAACATACGGGTTTGGGCTAGGGAAATATTACTTATATGAGGTCGTACGTTCGTTTTAGGTTTGGGTTAAGGTTGGGAATTTGTATAAACGAGCTAATCATAAATAATTAGTCATAACATTAATTCCGAGCGGAGCGAGCAGGGTTCGGGTTAGGTTTAGGCTTTTGTTTTTTTGGTGATGTAATTAGTTTAATATTAAACAATTCCTTTGTTATGTTAAAAGAAAATCATGGTCTTTTTTAGTTAAAAAAAAATTTAATTTAATATGATCAAGTTATTTTCATTTTATCAAATGTAGCTTATTAAATTGCAAATTTAATAAGGAATCTACTGGTATGCTTGGTTTTTTGAAATGTTCAGTTTTTGTCATTTTTGGAAAAAATTTCAAACAAATGTCACTTGTGCGTCGGTTAAAATTCAATATTCGCAATTGATGCTGACAAGGCTAATGTTTTTAATGAAATTGGTCAGAACTACACAAAATCATTTAGTGTTTGTAAATCTATTAGGAGTGGAGATAATTTTTTAAAAGCTAGTATACTTATCATTGAGAGATAATTAGGTAGAATTCCGTCTATAACACTTTATGATATCTTTACGAGTGAATCGGATGTTGTGCAGAAACGCTTTAATAACCGATTTGATTATGATGAACATTTGGACATACAAATTTATGTTTCAAGTGATCAAAAGACTATTTTAGAAGTTGTAGTCAAAATCAATTATTTATACTTCTGAACTCTATAACCATTAACTTCTTAGGGTAAAAAAATTCGATTTTGACAATTTTTTGTTTGAAAATATGTAGAAAGAGTTTCTTAATTATTTTATGAATGAAAATTTGGTACAATCCAAAGTTGATGATTATATTTTTAGTTTTATTTATATATATAAATTAATTTCAAAAATTAATTCGTTAAAAAATCAAAACCAAATGATATATAAAGAAATTACTTGTAGATTTCTTTTACGAGATTTAAAACATTTTGTCAAGTTAATTCGAGAAACTTATGGTAATAAAATAATTTGGCCCGAGGAAGTAATGTTAACAGATCAATATGAAAAAACACTTGATGAAAAAATCAATCATAAACAATCGGGAGATCATCTTTTTATGGAATGATAATGGATCAGAATGGAGAAAGAATTAACAAGATCAATTTTTAGAAACGATATAAACATTGTAAAAAAAGTTAACGAACATTAAAAATAAATAAAATAAAAAATAAAATAAAAAATAAATAAAAAATAAATAAACAAAATTTATTTAAATTTAGTTATCAAAAATTTAATAAAAAAATCCTAAAAAAAAACATATTTTAAATCTCACTCATTTTATTTATACAAATAAACTGCATTAAAATATTTTTAAAATTAAAAAGGCTTAATTTTATGGTAATTAGATCATCAGTCGGTCGGTTTATTATAAAATGATAAAAAGTTTAGTTCGGAAAGCTAGTCTTCTTTGTCGAAAAAAGGTTTTTTTTAAAGTCATTGTATAAGTGTCTTAGTCTAAAATCGTTAACGATGATTTCTCGTGATAAATTAACTCTAGGTTTTAGGTTATATTTTTTTAATAATAATAAATAAATAAAATAGATTTTTTAAAAATTTATTGATAAAAAGCTATTGTATTGATGGGAAAAAATAGAAATGAAGGATTTAAAATAAAAAAAGAAAAGAATGCTTTAGAAAAAACAAAGTCAAATTTATGTGAAAATTATTTATTTTTTAATTTCTTTTTAATATTTTTTTCCCAAATTTTTAGCTGTTTTCTTCTTTTAGTTTCAGTTGAGTTAATTTGGTTGCGTCTTTTCGTGTCGATTGAAATTCTAGGTTCTGGCGTATTTTCTATATCGGATTCATTATTCGGAATTCTTTTTAGAATTTGGCAATTGCTGTTGCCGATTCTAAAAAACTGACATTCTTTGAAACGGCTATGTTTTTCATTTAAGGCGCTTTTTGGATGCTTTCGACAGAGCTCTAAAATATTTTCCAAATTTTTATCTTCATCTTTTGGTGCTATATTTGTAATAGACTTTAAATGCTCTTTAGGATCAGTAAACATTAAGCTTTCATACATTTGATTCATTTCTAAAATCTTGAAAAAAATAGAAAAAAACATTCAATTTATATGATAAAAATGAACTGTAAAATTTTGAATTTGAAAATACTAATTAGATAATATCACAATCTTCAATTATTTTTGTAAGATTTTTGGTACTATGGTGTTAAATTCCGTAAAGGGATAAATATTAATTGAAAATCATTGAGTTAAGAGAAGCTTAGTTAATTTTAAAAAGTCTAAAATTATTAAATTATCATTGGATGAAAAAATGCTAATTTTGAAATAAAAAATTGCAAAAATATTTCAAAAATTAAATTTTATTAAAAAAATCATTTTGATGTGTTTGGATATGCTCATTAAATTGGAAATTTTCTAAGGAATCAGTTTATATGCTAGGATTACTAAAAGTTTTTTATTTGTTCTGGTGACATTTGATTTCAGATGATTTTATTATTGTTGGCTGTGAAATTTTTTTAGTTTAAAAAATAACCCTTTATATTAGTTCAAAAATTTCATTTTTTTAGAGGTTTAATGATAAAGATTTTTAAAAAAAATTTGGCTAGCGAAATATTCCTTATGTTAGTACGTTTTCTTATTAGACTAAAGATTTAGGATTAGTTGATAAATAAAGATTGTATTATTCATTAACAATCAATGCAATCTTTTGCATAAAAGAAATTGTTTCCATTAGAAATAAAATAAATGTTCAAAATATTTAAATGAATTAAATAATGATTTTAATTTTAGTTTTATAACTTATTTTAGTTCCATTATAGATCAATGTATTCGATTGACAATTTAGATAATTTTCAATACAATCAAAATGTGCTATTAATTTGCTTTTTGGATCATAATTATGATACTGGAGAGATATTTAATATTTTTCTACCTTACTGTAGTACATATTCTTTAATAGTCTCCAAAGTTACTCATTCTTCGCCGTGTCGAACTTGCTTCAAATTGAAAGAAAATACGAATGGAATAAGAGGAGAAGACTTTTCTTTTGATGATTGGATGTCAATTTTTAAGGATGAAATAGTTGAATCAAGTTATCATTTTGTTCTTTATGCTGGTATTTTTAATGTTTTCATTTAAGTAAAGCTTTTATAAAGCTTTTTTGTTTCTTTTTAAGATTTAAAAAACAAATTCAGTCTTGTTGATGTTTTAATGAATTCTGGTACTCGTATAAATTGGCACCCTATGACATTCGAATCGCCATGTGGTTTGCAATAATAAGTGATAAAGAACGCTTGATTCATAATATAGATCCATCGATTGTTATTTATTTCAAATGTGTTTACAAAATCAATTATCAAAAATTGGAAAATATAGCAATCGAACAAATTGAACACAAAAAAATCGAAGATTTAGAAGAATATTTTAGAATTTAATGATAATTCTTCTTCAAATAAATTTGCACATTTTTCTTTTTTTTACTGTTTTTTTCTGTATTTTAAGTTTTTAGTTTAGTTTAAATTAAATTATATACTATATATATATTAAATTACAATATTTTTTTAAATCTTTTTAAATAAATTGGCTCTAAATTAATGAATGATAAAAATTAATTAACCAAAATCAAGATTTATATTAAGTCTAACAAAATCGATGAATAAATTTACAAAAAGTTAGAATTAAATTTTTACTTGAGTCGTAAAATTTATTTTAGACTATTGACAAAATTTTAAAAATAATTCGATTGTTTTTTTAAATTTATTTAAAAGAAAAAATATTTTAATTTAACTTGATAAAATTTGAATTTTAACAACAAAAATTTGATTTGATTTTTTTTTTCATTTATTAGTAATGATGATTTTTAAGTTTAATTTGAAAATATAACTATTTAAATTTAGAATAAATTATAAATTTAAAATTTAATTCATTTTTCAAGACTTTTAAGCTTTTCAAAAAAACTCAGATCGTTTTCTAATAACTGTTCTAATGAATCATTTTTTTCTTCTTGATCTCCAATTATTTCTTGGCTTGAAATAGTTGAATAAGCAAATGCATTAAACAAATCAACTGTTTTCTCGATAGCATCAAGACTCAAGTTAAGATTTGGAAGTTGCTCTTGATTAGCTTTGCAATTTTTAGATTCTTTGCTGTTTTCTTCTCTTGGTAGTTTTGAATGATTCTGGTTACTCTGACTAATTTTATAACGCCAGCTGTTTGTATTGGCTTTTGAATCTGCAGCTATTTTTGCGAAAAATAAAATAAAAATGAATTTAAAAATTGAAATATAAAAAAAACAATTAAAAATTCAAATACCTTTCCTTAATGCCAAAATTTTAAGATGTTTTTTGGCTTTTTTATGCATGTTCAAATGTTCTTGTCTCTTAAATGATTTGCTACAAGTTCTACAGAAAAAATTTTTTCTCTCCGAATACATCTTTTGGTAGTTCGTCGTAATGTTGTTCCCATAAATGACGTTCTAAAAGTAGTGTAGTTGAACATAGTGTTTGGCAGCCAGTGAATCTGCAACGATAAAAGCAAGTTTTTTGACCGTCTGTCGTTTCATATTGGACAGTAAGACTTGGCAATACTGCCTCTTTAAAAAATTGATATTTAGGATCAGAGTGTTGAATATGACCGGTTGCAAGTAGTTCAAGGAGTCTTTGTGTGATCTGTTCACCATATTCGTTTTGATTGATTTTGTTTAATTGGTTCATTTTTCTTAAACCTGCTATTAACTTTACTTTTTCTAAAATAACTAAAACAATCATTATAATTCTTCTTCAATTTTTTGATTTTAATAACATTTTTTTTATATTGATTAGTTTGTCTTAATTAACCCGATAAATATTCTAAGTTATTCAAGTTAAAATTTAAATAAAAATAGTTATCCAGAAAGCTCTAAACGAAGGTTTGAATTATCTAAAATTTACCAAAGATTCAAATTCAAAATAAAATATTATGAAAATATCTAAAAAAAACAAAATTCTGGGGATTGAGCTAACTGATTTTTAGTCTAATTAAAAGACGCATAAATGTTCTGATGAAAAAAATTGATCTGTAAATAAGGTCAGAAATAACCGTTATAAACAACAAGTGGCGTAAGGCGTCTGGTATTGAATTTTTATTTTACAAATGCTTTTTAATTTATGAGGACATTTAGATAAGTATAAATATATTTTTTTATATTTTTTAGAATATCATAATTAAATTTGAATTAAAATGGAAAATCTTAAAGTCGAAAGTCTAGAAAATCCCTTTTTTTCGGAGAAAATGTCAGATGATGCAAACAAGGAATTTGAGAAAATACTTGAGAAAATAAAACAAGAGCCTGTTTCAAGTGACGAAAAAGAGACAAATTATGAAATTCAGATTATTGAGGGGACAAAAAAATGCGTGACAACAAAAAGAAAATCAATCAAAGAAGCAAAGACTGAAAAAAGAAATAAGAAAATGAAAAAAACGAAACCAATAAATGAAAAGGTTAAATGTAAAAAAGTTAAAGGTGAAGGTAAAGAAAATAACAACGAACCAATTGTGAGTAATCAATTTGACAATAACTGCAAAAATAAAAATCTCGAATCAGATAATGAAAACGCAAAGGACGATGGGAGTAGTGAGCCTAAAAGAAGCAAAAGAAACAAAAATTCGGATTCAAAAGCGAATCGACAAATTTTGGACGAAAAATTACAAAGCATTAACAAGAAAGAAGGACGCAAACAGTTAACGATCAAATTTAAATGGGATTGATTATAGAAAACTTTTTAATTTCTCTCTTTATCAAAAAAAAATATATGAAATAAAAACATTTATTTTTAGTATACAATCAAGTGTAAATTTTTGTGTTTTTTCAAATATAAAATAATAATCACTTTTTTAAATGTTATTTTTTTCTAATGAATAAAATAAAAATAAAGAAAATATTTTATAAAAATATAATTTATTTTTATAGATTTTTTAAGCAAAAAGATCTGAAAAAAAAATTTTAAAAAAGCGATTTGACTTTAATGACAATTCGAGAAATTAATTAAGAAAGAAATGCTCAATTTAAAAATTTTGAAAATAAATAAGAAATTTGAAAAATTAAATTTTAGCTGAAAATAATAATTTTGATGTTTTCTGAAATAGCTCAACAAATTGCAAATTCTCTAAGAAATTTGTTGATATGCTTGCTTTTGTAAAATAGTCGGGGTCTTTTGAAAGAATTCAAGAAAAATAATACGGGTTTGGGCTAGGGAAATATTACTTATATGAGGTAGTACGCTGGTTGAAGGTTTGGATTAGGTTAGGCTTAGGGTATTCGAGTTCTGTTGTTAGATAGATTTGGAAAGAAAATTGTCATTTCTATGAATTAAAATGTGATTATATTATGGCAATAAATTACAAATTTAAAATTTTAAAAATAAAATTTTATTGTAAAAAATAATTTTGATGTTTTCTAATGTTTTAAAAGCTCATCAAATTGCAAATTCTCTAAGGGATCTTTTGATATACCTGGTTTTGAAAAATGTTTTTTATTTGTCCTTGTGCCAAGTATTTTCAAGCAATTTGTCAATTGTTGGCTGTGACAGATTTTTATCAAATTTTTTAGAAAAAAATGCTGTGATATAGATAAATTTGGTTTTCTGGTTCAGAAAATTTAGCTGAATTCAAAAATATCATTTGTTTTTTAAGGGAAAAAAAATTAAGAAAAAAATGCTCGATTTTAAAAATTTGAAAATAAATATAAAAATTTAAATAATTAAATATTAGTTGTAAAAAAAAATTTTTATGTGATCGGAAATAGCTCATCAAATTGCAAATTCTTTAAGGAATTTTTTGATATTCTTTGTTTTGTAAAATGTTTTTTATTTGTCATTATGCCAAGTATTTTCAGGCAATTTGTCAATTGTAGGCTGTGACTGATTTTTATCAAATTTTAATAAAAAAAGGCTGTGGGCAAGATGAATTTGGTCTTTTCTAATTCAGAAAATTTAGCTGAATTCAAAAATATCATTAGTTATTTAAGGGAAGGTTAATTAAGAAACAAATGCTCAATTTTAAAACTTAAACAAAAGTATTCCAATTGTTTAATTACTTTTTTTTTTATATTTAAATAGAGCAATTCAATTTTTACAGAAAGAAAATTAATTTTTTTATCTTTTATTCATAAAAAGTTGTATTAAAATTATTTATAAAAAAATTTTGCTATCTACAATAAAATTTTTCGAAAAGTTTCTAAAAAAGTGAACAATTCTCAATTCATCATATATGTAATTATTCTCTTTTGATGAAATTTCGCTTTCGTTTTGCTCTTGGTCAAAACATAATTTCAATTCGGTAACAAGCTTTTGTCTGTTTGAAATTTTTCTAGGTAAATTAGTTGCTAAATTAATTTGATAACCTTTTTTGGTCACTTCATCATTCCATTGTTCTTTGTTTATTCTTTCCATTGCTAATGTCTTCAATTGATTTTTTGTTCTCCATAAACCTTGAGAAAAGGGAACTATCCATTTTTTTGACTGTGAAAGCTTTGAATAATAAAGGACATTTTTATTTGTATTTAAAAATATTTTTGTCTCAGGTTTACTGTAAAAGCCATCATTAAAAAATACATCGTGTTCAATAAAGATAAAAAAATTGTCAATTCCAAAACAGCTTTCATGTAATGGGATTAAAATGTTTTTTACAATATTGATGGTAGAATCATTTGGCCAAAAAAGAGAAATATTGGCTTCGAGTAATTCAAAGAATTTAAAGCCATTATTTTCAGAAAATTGCCAAATTAATTCATTTGAATCCAAAATTGGTGTCGAGTGAAAAACAGAATCCGTCAGTTTTATGGATATCTGATTAAATTTAA
Organism: Brachionus manjavacas; assembly: GCA_019054805.1. Taxonomy (NCBI): domain Eukaryota; kingdom Metazoa; phylum Rotifera; class Eurotatoria; order Ploima; family Brachionidae; genus Brachionus; species Brachionus manjavacas. The sequence continues at coordinate 13,902 of JAHQIY010000015.1, read as the reverse complement.
AATTAGGCTCAATTAAAGGGATCGATATGTTGCCAAACTGAAAAGAGGATTTTTTTTTTTTAAACGAATCCTTCAGAAAAAAAATTTCGAAAACCACTGAAAGGCTAGTTGGTGTTGGTGAGACAAGTATATTTATTTGATTTATCTTGTCGATAAATATACAATAATTCCTTATCTCTCTAATTTGACTAGAAAACCTCATAAATTGCGCAACACCTGAGAAAATGTTGGTGTTTACGTTAACTTGCTGAAGACATCTAAAAAGCTGCTCTTCTTTCCGAATTAGAGCAAGTTTATTGCCAAAGGACAGAATATTTTGCTGACGTCTCTTCATTATTTTTGCAAATTAAATGTTATTTATTGATATTAAATTTAAAGAGATGGTTGCTTTTTATAACAGTGTTAAAAGTTCATTAATAATTGTAATTGGCAATTTTATATAAAGAATTTTAATAATAATGGCCCGATAATTAGCACAAATATTTCAGAATTTAAAATTGTCTTTTCATTTGATATAAATAGGTTCGGGTTAGGTTTAGGCTTTTGTTTTTTTGGTGATGTAATTAGTATAATATTAAACAATTCCTTTGTTATGTTAAAAGAAAATCATGGTCTTTTTTAGTTGAAAATAAATTTAATTTAAAATGATCAAGTTATTTTCATTTTATCAAATGTAGCTTATTAAATTGCAAATTTAATAAGGAATCTATTGGTATGCTTGGTTTTTTGAAATGTTAAGTTTTTGTCATTTTGGAAAAAAATTTCAAACAATTGACTTATTGAAGGCTCTTGGTGATTTTTTTTTCGACAATTTATTCATATCAATAAGTGATCAAAATCTTTTGAGCATTTTCTAATTCAAAAAAATTAGCTGAGTCTAGAAATAGGCTTTATATTTCGAGGGGAAGAAAATTCAGAGAGATATGGTCAGCTGAAAAATATTGAAAAAAATTTAAAATTTTAAAATGGTAAATGAGAGTCGAAAAAAATAATTTTCATCTTATCAAATGTAGCTCATTAAATTGCAAATTTAATAAGGAATCTATTGGTATGCTTGGTTTTTTGAAATGTTCAGTTTTTGTCATTATGGAAAAAAATTTCAAACAATTGACTTATTGAAGGCTCTTGGTGATTTTTTTTCGACAATTTATTCATATCAATAAGTGATCAAAATCTTTTGAGCATTTTCTAATTCAAAAAAATTAGCTGAGTCTAGAAATAGGCTTTATATTTCGAGGGGAAGAAAATTCAGAGAGATATGGTCAGCTGAAAAATATTGAACAAAATTTAAAAATTTTAAAATGTTAAATGAGAGTCGAAAAAAATAATTTTCATCTTATCAAATGTAGCTCATTAAATTGTATATTTTATAAGGAATCTATTGGTATCCTTTTGTATTCTGCTTGCCAAAATTTAAAATTAATTGTAGGAAAAAATAAACATACGGGTTTGGGCTAGGGAAATATTACTTATATGAGGTCGTACGCTCGATTTAGGTTTGGGTTTAGGTTGGGAATTTGTATAAACGAGCTAATCATAAATAATTAGCCATAACATTAATTCCGAGCGGAGCGAGCAGAGTTCGGGTTAGGTTTAGGCTTTTATTTTTTGTTGATGTAATTAGTTTAATATTAAACAATTCCTTTGTTATGTTAAAAGAAAATCATGGTCTTTTTTAGTTAAAAAAAATTTAATTTAATATGATCAAGTTATTTTCATTTTATCAAATGTAGCTTATTTAATTGCAAATTTAATAAGGAATCTATTGGTATGCTTGGTATTTTGAAATGTTCAGTTTTTGTCATTATGGGAAAAAATTTCAAACAATTGACTTATTGAAGTCTCTTGGTGATTTTTTTTCGACATTTTATTAATTTCAATAAGTGATCAAAATCTTTTGAGCATTTTCTAATTCAAAAAAATTAGCTGAGTCTAGAAATAGGCTTTATATTTCGAGGGGAAGAAAATTCAGAGAGATATGGTCAGCTGAAAAATATTGAAAAAAATTTAAAATTTTAAAATGGTAAATGAGAGTCGAAAAAAATAATTTTCATCTAATCAAATGTAGCTCATTAAATTGCAAATTTAATAAGGAATCTATTGGTATGCTTGGTTTTTTGAAATGTTAAGTTTTTGTCATTTTGGGAAAAAATTTCAAACAATTGACTTATTGAAGGCTCTTGGTGATTTTTTCGACAATTTATTAATTTCAATAAGTGATCGGAATCTTTTTGGCATTTTCTAATTCAAAATAATTAGCTGAGTATGGAAAAAGGCTTTATGTTTCGAGGCGAAGAAAATTCAGAGAGATATGGTCAGCTGAAAAATATTGAAAAAAATTTAAAATTTTAAAATGGTAAATGAGAGTCGAAAAAAATAATTTTCATCTTATCAAATGTAGCTCATTAAATTGCAAATTTAATAAGGAATCTATTGGTATGCTTGGTTTTTTGAAATGTTCAGTTTTTGTCATTATGGAAAAAAATTTCAAACAATTGACTTATTGAAGGCTCTTGGTGATTTTTTTTCGACAATTTATTAATTTCAATAAGTGATCGGAATCTTTTTGGCATTTTCTAATTCAAAATAATTAGCTGAGTATGGAAAAAGGCTTTATGTTTCGGGGGGAAGAAAATTCAGAGAGATATGGTCAGCTGAAAAATATTGAAAAAAATTTAAAATTTTAAAATGTTAAATGAGAGTCGAAAAAAATAATTTTCATCTTATCAAATGTAGCTCATTAAATTGCAAATTTAATAAGGAATCTATTGGTATGCTTGGTTTTTTGAAATGTTCAGTTTTTGTCATTATGGAAAAAAATTTCAAACAATTGACTTATTGAAGGCTCTTGGTGATTTTTTTTCGACAATTTATTAATTTTAAAAAGTGCTCGATATTTTTTTGGCATTTTCTAATTCAAAAAAATTAGCTGAGTTTAGAAATAGGCTTTATATTTCGAGGCGAAGAAAATTCAGAGAGATATGGTCAGCTGAAAAATATTGAAAAAAATTTAAAATTTTAAAATGGTAAATGAGAGTCGAAAAAATAATTTTCATCTTGTCAAATGTAGCTAATTAAATTGCAAATTTAATAAGGAATCTATTGGTATGCTTGGTTTTTTGAAATGTTCAGTTTTAGTCATTTTGGGAAAAAATTTCAAACAATTGACTTATTGAAGGCTCTTGGTGATTTTTTTTCGACAATTTATTAATTTTAAAAAGTGATCGATATTTTTTTGGCATTTTCTAATTCAAAAAAATTAGCTGAGTTTAGAAATAGGCTTTATATTTCAAAGCGAAGAAAATTCAGAGAGATATGGTCAGCTGAAAAATATTGAAAAAAATTTAAAATTTTAAAATGGTAAATGAGAGTCGAAAAAAATAATTTTCATCTTGTCAAATGTAGCTAATTAAATTGCAAATTTAATAAGGAATCTATTGGTATCCTTTTGTATTTTGCTTGCCAAAATTTAAAATTAATTGTAGGAAAAAATAAACATACGGGTTTGGGCTAGGGAAATATTACTTATATGAGGTCGTACGCTCGTTTTAGGTTTGGGTTTAGGTTGGGAATTTGTATAAACGAGCTAATCATAAATAATTAGTCATAACATTAATTCCGAGCGGAGCGAGCAGGGTTCGGGTTAGGTTTAGGCTTTTGTTTTTTTGGTGATGTAATTAGTTTAATATTAAACAATTACTTTGTTATGTTAAAAGAAAATCATGGTCTTTTTTAGTAAAAAAAAATTTAATTTAATATGATCAAGTTATTTTCATTTTATCAAATGTAGCTTATTTAATTGCAAATTTAATAAGGAATCTATTGGTATGCTTGGCTTTTTGAAATGTTCAGTTTTTGTCATTAAGGGAAAAAATTTCAAACAATTGACTCATTGAAGGCTCTTGGTGATTTTTTGACAATTTATTCATATCAATAAGTGATCAAAATCTTTTGAGCATTTTCTAATTCAAAAAATTAGCTGAGTCTAGAAATAGGCTTTATATTTCGAGGGGAAGAAAATTCAGAGAGATATGGTCAGCTGAAAAATATTGAAAAAAATTTAAAATTTAAAAATGTTAAATGAGAGTCGAAAAAAATAATTTTCATCTTATCAAATGTAGCTTATTAAATTGCAAATTTTATAAGGAATCTATTGGTATGCTTGGTTTTTTGAAATGTTCAGTTTTTGTCATTATGGGAAAAAATTTCAAACAATTGACTTATTGAAGGCTCTTGGTGATTTTTTTTCGACAATTTATTCATATCAATAAGTGATCAAAATCTTTTGAGCATTTTCTAATTCAAAAAAATTAGCTGAGTCTAGAAATAGGCTTTATTTTTCGAGGGGAAGAAAATTCAGAGAGATATGGTCAGCTGAAAAATATTGAAAAAAATTTAAAATTTAAAAATGTTAAATGAGAGTCGAAAAAATAATTTTCATCTTATCAAATGTAGCTCATTAAATTTCAAATTTAATAAGGAATCTATTGGTATGCTTGGTTTTTTGAAATGTTCAGTTTTTGTCATTATGGGAAAAAATTTCAAACAATTGACTTATTGAAGGCTCTTGGTGATTTTTTTTAGACAATTTATTCATATCAATAAGTGATCTAAATCTTTTGAGCATTTTCTAATTCAAAAAAATTAGCTGAGTCCAGAATAAGGCTTTATATTTCGAGGGGAACAAAATTCAGAGAGATATGGTCAGCTGAAAAATATTGAAAAAAATTTAAAATTTAAAAATGGTAAATGAGAGTCGAAAAAAATAATTTTCATCTTATCAAATGTAGCTCATAAAATTGCAATTTTTTAAAGAATCTATTGGTATCCTTTTGTATTTTGCTTGCCAAAATTTAAAATTAATTGTAGGAAAAAATAAACATACGGGTTTGGGCTAGGGAAATATTACTTATATGAGGTCGTACGCTCGTTTTAGGTTTGGGTTTAGGTTGGGAATTTGTATAAACGAGCTAATCATAAATAATTAGCCATAACATTAATTGCGAGCGGAGCGAGCAGGGTTCGGGTTAGGTTTAGGCTTTTGTTTTTTTGGTGATGTAATTATTTTAATATTAAACAATTCCTTTGTTATGTTAAAAGAAAATCATGGTCTTTTTTAGTTAAAAAAATTTAATTTAATATGATCAAGTTATTTTCATTTTATCAAATGTAGTTTATTTAATTGCAAATTTAATAAGGAATCTATTGGTATGCTTGGTTTTTTGAAATGTTCAGTTTTTGTCATTAAGGGAAACAATTTCAAACAATTGACTCATTGAAGGCTCTTGGTGATTTTTTTAGACAATTTATTCATATCAATAAGTGATCAAAATCTTTTGATCATTTTCTAATTCAAAAATATTAGCTGAGTCTAGAAATAGACTTTATATTTCGAGGGGAAGAAAATTCAGAGAGATATGGTCAGCTGAAAAATATTGAAAAAAATTTAAAATTTAAAAATGGTAAATGAGAGTCGAAAAAAATAATTTTCATCTTATCAAATGTAGCTCATTAAATTGCAAATTTTATAATGAATCTATTGGTATGCTTGGTTTTTTTGAAATGTTCAGTTTTTGTCATTATGGGAAAAAATTTCAAACAATTGACTTATTGAAGGCTCTTGGTGATTTTTTTTAGACAATTTATTCATATCAATAAGTGATCTAAATCTTTTGAGCATTTTCTAATTCAAAAAATTAGCTGAGTCTAGAAATAGGCTTTATTTTTCGAGGGGAAGAAAATTCAGAGAGATATGGTCAGCTGAAAAATATTGAAAAAAATTTAAAATTTAAAAATGTTAAATGAGAGTCGAAAAAAATAATTTTCATCTTATCAAATGAAGCTCATTAAATTGCAAATTTTATAATGAATCTATTGGTATGCTTGGTTTTTTTGAAATGTTCAGTTTTTGTCATTATGGGAAAAAATTTCAAACAATTGACTTATTGAAGGCTCTTGGTGATTTTTTTTCGACAATTTATTCATATCAATAAGTGATCGGAATCTTTTTGGCATTTTCTAATTCAAAAAAATTAGCTGAGTCTAGAAATAGACTTTATATTTCGAGGGGAAGAAAATTCAGAGAGATATGGTCAGCTGAAAAATATTGAAAAAAATTTAAAATTTAAAAATGGTAAATGAGAGTCGAAAAAAATAATTTTCATTTTATGAAATGTAGCTCATTAAATTGCAAATTTTATAAGGAATCTATTGGTATCCTTTTGTATTTTGCTTGCCAAAATTTAAAATTAATTGTAGGAAAAAATAAACATACGGGTTTGGGCTAGGGAAATATTACTTATATGAGGTCGTACGCTCGTTTTAGGTTTGGGTTTAGGTTCGGAATTTGTATAAACGAGCTAATCATAAATAATTAGCCATTACATTAATTCCGAGCGGAGCGAGCAGGGTTCGGGTTAGGTTTAGGCTTTTGTTTTTTTTGGTGATGGGAAAAAATAGAAATGAAGGATTTAAAATAAAAAAAGAAAAGAATGCTTTAGAAAAAACAAAGTCAAATTTATGTGAAAATTATTTATTTTTTAATTTCTTTTTAATATTTTTTTCCCAAATTTTTAGCTGTTTTCTTCTTTTAGTTTCAGTTGAGTTAATTTGGTTGCGTCTTTTCGTGTCGATTGAAATTCTAGGTTCTGGCGTATTTTCTATATCGGATTCATTATTCGGAATTCTTTTTAGAATTTGGCAATTGCTGTTGCCGATTCTAAAAAACTGACATTCTTTGAAACGGCTATGTTTTTCATTTAAGGCGCTTTTTGGATGCTTTCGACAGAGCTCTAAAATATTTTCCAAATTTTTATCTTCATCTTTTGGTGCTATATTTGTAATAGACTTTAAATGCTCTTTAGGATCAGTAAACATTAAGCTTTCATACATTTGATTCATTTCTAAAATCTTGAAAAAAATAGAAAAAAACATTCAATTTATATGATAAAAATGAACTGTAAAATTTTGAATTTGAAAATACTAATTAGATAATATCACAATCTTCAATTATTTTTGTAAGATTTTTGGTACTATGGTGTTAAATTCCGTAAAGGGATAAATATTAATTGAAAATCATTGAGTTAAGAGAAGCTTAGTTAATTTTAAAAAGTCTAAAATTATTAAATTATCATTGGATGAAAAAATGCTAATTTTGAAATAAAAAATTGCAAAAATATTTCAAAAATTAAATTTTATTAAAAAAATCATTTTGATGTGTTTGGATATGCTCATTAAATTGGAAATTTTCTAAGGAATCAGTTTATATGCTAGGATTACTAAAAGTTTTTTATTTGTTCTGGTGACATTTGATTTCAGATGATTTTATTATTGTTGGCTGTGAAATTTTTTAGTTTAAAAAATAACCCTTTATATTAGTTCAAAAATTTCATTTTTTTAGAGGTTTAATGATAAAGATTTTTAAAAAAAATTTGGCTAGCGAAATATTCCTTATGTTAGTACGTTTTCTTATTAGACTAAAGATTTAGGATTAGTTGATAAATAAAGATTGTATTATTCATTAACAATCAATGCAATCTTTTGCATAAAAGAAATTGTTTCCATTAGAAATAAAATAAATGTTCAAAATATTTAAATGAATTAAATAATGATTTTAATTTTAGTTTTATAACTTATTTTAGTTCCATTATAGATCAATGTATTCGATTGACAATTTAGATAATTTTCAATACAATCAAAATGTGCTATTAATTTGCTTTTTGGATCATAATTATGATACTGGAGAGATATTTAATATTTTTCTACCTTACTGTAGTACATATTCTTTAATAGTCTCCAAAGTTACTCATTCTTCGCCGTGTCGAACTTGCTTCAAATTGAAAGAAAATACGAATGGAATAAGAGGAGAAGACTTTTCTTTTGATGATTGGATGTCAATTTTTAAGGATGAAATAGTTGAATCAAGTTATCATTTTGTTCTTTATGCTGGTATTTTTAATGTTTTCATTTAAGTAAAGCTTTTATAAAGCTTTTTTTGTTTCTTTTTAAGATTTAAAAAACAAATTCAGTCTTGTTGATGTTTTAATGAATTCTGGTACTCGTATAAATTGGCACCCTATGACATTCGAATCGCCATGTGGTTTGCAATAATAAGTGATAAAGAACGCTTGATTCATAATATAGATCCATCGATTGTTATTTATTTCAAATGTGTTTACAAAATCAATTATCAAAAATTGGAAAATATAGCAATCGAACAAATTGAACACAAAAAAATCGAAGATTTAGAAGAATATTTTAGAATTTAATGATAATTCTTCTTCAAATAAATTTGCACATTTTTCTTTTTTTTACTGTTTTTTTCTGTATTTTAAGTTTTTAGTTTAGTTTAAATTAAATTATATACTATATATATATTAAATTACAATATTTTTTTAAATCTTTTTAAATAAATTGGCTCTAAATTAATGAATGATAAAAATTAATTAACCAAAATCAAGATTTATATTAAGTCTAACAAAATCGATGAATAAATTTACAAAAAGTTAGAATTAAATTTTTACTTGAGTCGTAAAATTTATTTTAGACTATTGACAAAATTTTAAAAATAATTCGATTGTTTTTTTAAATTTATTTAAAAGAAAAATATTTTAATTTAACTTGATAAAATTTGAATTTTAACAACAAAAATTTGATTTGATTTTTTTTCATTTATTAGTAATGATGATTTTTAAGTTTAATTTGAAAATATAACTATTTAAATTTAGAATAAATTATAAATTTAAAATTTAATTCATTTTTCAAGACTTTTAAGCTTTTCAAAAAACTCAGATCGTTTTCTAATAACTGTTCTAATGAATCATTTTTTTCTTCTTGATCTCCAATTATTTCTTGGCTTGAAATAGTTGAATAAGCAAATGCATTAAACAAATCAACTGTTTTCTCGATAGCATCAAGACTCAAGTTAAGATTTGGAAGTTGCTCTTGATTAGCTTTGCAATTTTTAGATTCTTTGCTGTTTTCTTCTCTTGGTAGTTTTGAATGATTCTGGTTACTCTGACTAATTTTATAACGCCAGCTGTTTGTATTGGCTTTTGAATCTGCAGCTATTTTTGCGAAAAATAAAATAAAAATGAATTTAAAAATTGAAATATAAAAAAACAATTAAAAATTCAAATACCTTTCCTTAATGCCAAAATTTTAAGATGTTTTTTGGCTTTTTTATGCATGTTCAAATGTTCTTGTCTCTTAAATGATTTGCTACAAGTTCTACAGAAAAAATTTTTTCTCTCCGAATACATCTTTTGGTAGTTCGTCGTAATGTTGTTCCCATAAATGACGTTCTAAAAGTAGTGTAGTTGAACATAGTGTTTGGCAGCCAGTGAATCTGCAACGATAAAAGCAAGTTTTTTGACCGTCTGTCGTTTCATATTGGACAGTAAGACTTGGCAATACTGCCTCTTTAAAAAATTGATATTTAGGATCAGAGTGTTGAATATGACCGGTTGCAAGTAGTTCAAGGAGTCTTTGTGTGATCTGTTCACCATATTCGTTTTGATTGATTTTGTTTAATTGGTTCATTTTTCTTAAACCTGCTATTAACTTTACTTTTTCTAAAATAACTAAAACAATCATTATAATTCTTCTTCAATTTTTGATTTTAATAACATTTTTTTTTTATATTGATTAGTTTGTCTTAATTAACCCGATAAATATTCTAAGTTATTCAAGTTAAAATTTAAATAAAAATAGTTATCCAGAAAGCTCTAAACGAAGGTTTGAATTATCTAAAATTTACCAAAGATTCAAATTCAAAATAAAATATTATGAAAATATCTAAAAAAAACAAAATTCTGGGGATTGAGCTAACTGATTTTTAGTCTAATTAAAAGACGCATAAATGTTCTGATGAAAAAAAAAATTGATCTGTAAATAAGGTCAGAAATAACCGTTATAAACAACAAGTGGCGTAAGGCGTCTGGTATTGAATTTTTATTTTACAAATGCTTTTTTAATTTATGAGGACATTTAGATAAGTATAAATATATTTTTTTATATTTTTTAGAATATCATAATTAAATTTGAATTAAAATGGAAAATCTTAAAGTCGAAAGTCTAGAAAATCCCTTTTTTTCGGAGAAAATGTCAGATGATGCAAACAAGGAATTTGAGAAAATACTTGAGAAAATAAAACAAGAGCCTGTTTCAAGTGACGAAAAAGAGACAAATTATGAAATTCAGATTATTGAGGGGACAAAAAAATGCGTGACAACAAAAAGAAAATCAATCAAAGAAGCAAAGACTGAAAAAGAAATAAGAAAATGAAAAAACGAAACCAATAAATGAAAAGGTTAAATGTAAAAAAGTTAAAGGTGAAGGTAAAGAAAATAACAACGAACCAATTGTGAGTAATCAATTTGACAATAACTGCAAAAATAAAAATCTCGAATCAGATAATGAAAACGCAAAGGACGATGGGAGTAGTGAGCCTAAAAGAAGCAAAAGAAACAAAAATTCGGATTCAAAAGCGAATCGACAAATTTTGGACGAAAAATTACAAAGCATTAACAAGAAAGAAGGACGCAAACAGTTAACGATCAAATTTAAATGGGATTGATTATAGAAAACTTTTTTAATTTCTCTCTTTATCAAAAAAATATATGAAATAAAAACATTTATTTTTAGTATACAATCAAGTGTAAATTTTTGTGTTTTTTCAAATATAAAATAATAATCACTTTTTTAAATGTTATTTTTTTCTAATGAATAAAATAAAAATAAAGAAAATATTTTATAAAAATATAATTTATTTTTATAGATTTTTTAAGCAAAAAGATCTGAAAAAAAAATTTTAAAAAAGCGATTTGACTTTAATGACAATTCGAGAAATTAATTAAGAAAGAAATGCTCAATTTAAAAATTTTGAAAATAAATAAGAAATTTGAAAAATTAAATTTTAGCTGAAAATAATAATTTTGATGTTTTCTGAAATAGCTCAACAAATTGCAAATTCTCTAAGAAATTTGTTGATATGCTTGCTTTTGTAAAATAGTCGGGGTCTTTTGAAAGAATTCAAGAAAAATAATACGGGTTTGGGCTAGGGAAATATTACTTATATGAGGTAGTACGCTGGTTGAAGGTTTGGATTAGGTTAGGCTTAGGGTATTCGAGTTCTGTTGTTAGATAGATTTGGAAAGAAAATTGTCATTTCTATGAATTAAAATGTGATTATATTATGGCAATAAATTACAAATTTAAAATTTTAAAAATAAAATTTTATTGTAAAAAATAATTTTGATGTTTTCTAATGTTTTAAAAGCTCATCAAATTGCAAATTCTCTAAGGGATCTTTTGATATACCTGGTTTTGAAAAATGTTTTTTATTTGTCCTTGTGCCAAGTATTTTCAAGCAATTTGTCAATTGTTGGCTGTGACAGATTTTTATCAAATTTTTTAGAAAAAAATGCTGTGATATAGATAAATTTGGTTTTCTGGTTCAGAAAATTTAGCTGAATTCAAAAATATCATTTGTTTTTTAAGGGAAAAAAATTAAGAAAAAATGCTCGATTTTAAAAATTTGAAAATAAATATAAAAATTTAAATAATTAAATATTAGTTGTAAAAAAAAATTTTTATGTGATCGGAAATAGCTCATCAAATTGCAAATTCTTTAAGGAATTTTTTGATATTCTTTGTTTTGTAAAATGTTTTTTATTTGTCATTATGCCAAGTATTTTCAGGCAATTTGTCAATTGTAGGCTGTGACTGATTTTTATCAAATTTTAATAAAAAAAGGCTGTGGGCAAGATGAATTTGGTCTTTTCTAATTCAGAAAATTTAGCTGAATTCAAAAAATATCATTAGTTATTTAAGGGAAGGTTAATTAAGAAACAAATGCTCAATTTTAAAACTTAAACAAAAGTATTCCAATTGTTTAATTACTTTTTTTATATTTAAATAGAGCAATTCAATTTTTACAGAAAGAAAATTAATTTTTTTTTATCTTTTATTCATAAAAAGTTGTATTAAAATTATTTATAAAAAAATTTTGCTATCTACAATAAAATTTTTCGAAAAGTTTCTAAAAAAGTGAACAATTCTCAATTCATCATATATGTAATTATTCTCTTTTTGATGAAATTTCGCTTTCGTTTTGCTCTTGGTCAAAACATAATTTCAATTCGGTAACAAGCTTTTGTCTGTTTGAAATTTTTCTAGGTAAATTAGTTGCTAAATTAATTTGATAACCTTTTTTGGTCACTTCATCATTCCATTGTTCTTTGTTTATTCTTTCCATTGCTAATGTCTTCAATTGATTTTTTGTTCTCCATAAACCTTGAGAAAAGGGAACTATCCATTTTTTTGACTGTGAAAGCTTTGAATAATAAAGGACATTTTTATTTGTATTTAAAAAATATTTTTGTCTCAGGTTTACTGTAAAAGCCATCATTAAAAAATACATCGTGTTCAATAAAGATAAAAAAATTGTCAATTCCAAAACAGCTTTCATGTAATGGGATTAAAATGTTTTTTACAATATTGATGGTAGAATCATTTGGCCAAAAAAGAGAAATATTGGCTTCGAGTAATTCAAAGAATTTAAAGCCATTATTTTCAGAAAATTGCCAAATTAATTCATTTGAATCCAAAATTGGTGTCGAGTGAAAAACAGAATCCGTCAGTTTTATGGATATCTGATTAAATTTAAAATTAGGCTCAATTAAAGGGATCGATATGTTGCCAAACTGAAAAGAGGATTTTTTTTTTTAAACGAATCCTTCAGAAAAAAAATTTCGAAAACCACTGAAAGGCTAGTTGGTGTTGGTGAGACAAGTATATTTATTTGATTTATCTTGTCGATAAATATACAATAATTCCTTATCTCTCTAATTTGACTAGAAAACCTCATAAATTGCGCAACACCTGAGAAAATGTTGGTGTTTACGTTAACTTGCTGAAGACATCTAAAAAGCTGCTCTTCTTTCCGAATTAGAGCAAGTTTATTGCCAAAGGACAGAATATTTTGCTGACGTCTCTTCATTATTTTTGCAAATTAAATGTTATTTATTGATATTAAATTTAAAGAGATGGTTGCTTTTTATAACAGTGTTAAAAGTTCATTAATAATTGTAATTGGCAATTTTATATAAAGAATTTTAATAATAATGGCCCGATAATTAGCACAAATATTTCAGAATTTAAAATTGTCTTTTCATTTGATATAAATAGGTTCGGGTTAGGTTTAGGCTTTTGTTTTTTTGGTGATGTAATTAGTATAATATTAAACAATTCCTTTGTTATGTTAAAAGAAAATCATGGTCTTTTTTAGTTGAAAATAAATTTAATTTAAAATGATCAAGTTATTTTCATTTTATCAAATGTAGCTTATTAAATTGCAAATTTAATAAGGAATCTATTGGTATGCTTGGTTTTTTGAAATGTTAAGTTTTTGTCATTTTGGAAAAAAATTTCAAACAATTGACTTATTGAAGGCTCTTGGTGATTTTTTTCGACAATTTATTCATATCAATAAGTGATCGGAATCTTTTTGGCATTTTCTAATTCAAAATAATTAGCTGAGTATGGAAAAAAGGCTTTATGTTTCGGGGGAAGAAAATTCAGAGAGATATGGTCAGCTGAAAAATATTGAAAAAAATTTAAAATTTTAAAATGGTAAATTAGAGTCGAAAAAATAATTTTCATCTTATCAAATGTAGCTCATTAAATTGCAAATTTAATAAGGAATCTATTGGTATGCTTGGTTTTTTGAAATGTTCAGTTTTTGTCATTATGGAAAAAAATTTCAAACAATTGACTTATTGAAGGCTCTTGGTGATTTTTTTTGACAATTTATTCATATCAATAAGTGATCAAAATCTTTTGAGCATTTTCTAATTCAAAAAAATTAGCTGAGTCTAGAAATAGGCTTTATATTTCGAGGGA
>JAHQIY010000013.1:3000000-3213355 GCA_019054805.1 Brachionus manjavacas | reverse complement strand
GCTGAAAAAAAGATCTTTTTTTTGAGCAAAAATCAATTCTTTTGCTAAAATAATTTATTTGGAACTCTAAAAAAGACGAAATAATAATACAAAAAGATAGTTTTTTTCATATTTTCTAGTTTTTGCTGAAAAAAGATCTTTTTTGAGCAAAAATCAATTCTTTTTGCTAAAATAATTTATTTGGAACTCTAAAAAAGACGAAATAATAATACAAAAAGATAGTTTTTTTCATATTTTCTAGTTTTTGCTGAAAAAAAGATCTTTTTTTGAGCAAAAATCAATTCTTTTTGCTAAAAATAATTTATTTGGAACTCTAAAAAAGACGAAATAATAATACAAAAAGATAGTTTTTTTCATATTTTCTAGTTTTTGCTGAAAAAAAGATCTTTTTTTCGGGTAAAATCAATTCTTTTTGCTAAAATAATTTATTTAGAACTCTAAAAAAGACCAAATAATAATACAAAAAGATAGTTTTTTTCATATTTTCTAGTTTTTGCTGAAAAAAAGATCTTTTTTTGAGCAAAAATCAATTCTTTTTGCTAAAATAATTTATTTGGAACTCTAAAAAAGACGAAATAATAATACAAAAAGATAGTTTTTTTCATATTTTCTAGTTTTTGCTGAAAAAAGAACTTTTTGAGCAAAAATCAATTCTTTTTGCTAAAATAATTTATTTGGAACTCTAAAAAAGACGAAATAATAATACAAAAAGATAGTTTTTCATATTTTCTAGTTTTTGCTGAAAAAAAGATCTTTTTTTGAGCAAAAATCAATTCTTTATGCTAAAATAATTTATTTGGAACTCTAAAAAAGACCAAATAATAATACAAAAAGATAGTTTTTTTCATATTTTCTAGTTTTTGCTGAAAAAAAGATCTTTTTTGAGCAAAAATCAATTCTTTTTGCTAAAATAATTTATTTGGAACTCTAAAAAAGACGAAATAATAATACAAAAAGATAGTTTTTTCATATTTTCTAGTTTTTGCTGAAAAAAGATCTTTTTTGAGCAAAAATCAATTCTTTTTGCTAAAATAATTTATTTGGAACTCTAAAAAAGACGAAATAATAATACAAAAAGATAGTTTTTTTCATATTTTCTAGTTTTTGCTGATAAAAAGATCTTTTTTTTGAGCAAAAATCAATTCTTTTTGCTAAAATAATTTATTTGGAACTCTAAAAAAGACCAAATAATAATACAAAAAGATAGTTTTTTCATATTTTCTAGTTTTTGCCTATAAAAAGATCTTTTTTTGAGCAAAAATCAATTCTTTTGCTAAAAATAATTTATTTGGAACTCTAAAAAAGACGAAATAATAATACAAAAAGATAGTTTTTTTCATATTTTCTAGTTTTTGCTGATAAAAAGATCTTTTTTTGAGCAAAAATCAATTCTTTTTGCTAAAATAATTTATTTGGAACTCTAAAAAAGACGAAATAATAATACAAAAAGATAGTTTTTTTCATATTTTCTAGTTTTTGCTGAAAAAAAGATCTTTTTTGAGCAAAAATCAATTCTTTTTGCTAAAATAATTTATTTGGAACTCTAAAAAAGACGAAATAATAATACAAAAAGATAGTTTTTTTCATATTTTCTAGTTTTTGCTGAAAAAAAGATCTTTTTTCGGGTAAAATCAATTCTTTTTGCTAAAATAATTTATTTGGAACTCTAAAAAAGACCAAATAATAATACAAAAAGATAGTTTTTTTCATATTTTCTAGTTTTTGCTGAAAAAAGATCTTTTTGAGCAAAAATCAATTCTTTTTGCTAAAATAATTTATTTGGAACTCTAAAAAAGACGAAATAATAATACAAAAAAGATAGTTTTTTTCATATTTTCTAGTTTTTGCTGAAAAAAAGATCTTTTTTTCAGGTAAAATCAATTCTTTTTGCTAAAATAATTTTTTGAGCAAAAATCAATTCTTTTTGCTAAAATAATTTATTTGGAACTCTAAAAAAGACCAAATAATAATACAAAAAGATAGTTTTTTTCATATTTTCTAGTTTTTGCTGAAAAAAGATCTTTTTTTGAGCAAAAATCAATTCTTTTGCTAAAATAATTTATTTGGAACTCTAAAAAAGACGAAATAATAATACAAAAAGATAGTTTTTTTCATATTTTCTAGTTTTTGCTGAAAAAAAGATCTTTTTTGAGCAAAAATCAATTCTTTTTGCTAAAATAATTTATTTGGAACTCTAAAAAAGACCAAATAATAATACAAAAAGATAGTTTTTTTCATATTTTCTAGTTTTTGCTGAAAAAAAGATCTTTTTTTGAGCAAAAATCAATTCTTTTTGCTAAAATAATTTATTTGGAACTCTAAAAAAGACGAAATAATAATACAAAAAGATAGTTTTTTCATATTTTCTAGTTTTTGCTGAAAAAAAGATCTTTTTTTGAGCAAAAATCAATTCTTTTTGCTAAAATAATTTATTTGGAACTCTAAAGAAGACCAAATAATAATACAAAAGATAGTTTTTTTCATATTTTCTAGTTTTTGCTGAAAAAAGATCTTTTTTTGAGCAAAAATCAATTCTTTTGCTAAAATAATTTATTTGGAACTCTAAAAAAGACGAAATAATAATACAAAAAGATAGTTTTTTTCATATTTTCTAGTTTTTGCTGAAAAAAAGATCTTTTTTTGAGCAAAAATCAATTCTTTTTGCTAAAATAATTTATTTAGAACTCTAAAAAAGACCAAATAATAATACAAAAAGATAGTTTTTTTCATATTTTCTAGTTTTTTGCTGAAAAAAAGATCTTTTTTTGAGTAAAAATCAATTCTTTTGCTAAAATAATTTATTTGGAACTCTAAAAAAGACGAAATAATAATACAAAAAGATAGTTTTTTTCATATTTTCTAGTTTTTGCTGAAAAAAGATCTTTTTTTTGAGCAAAAATCAATTCTTTTTGCTAAAATAATTTATTTGGAACTCTAAAAAAGACGAAATAATAATACAAAAAGATAGTTTTTTTCATATTTTCTAGTTTTGCTGAAAAAGATCTTTTTTGAGCAAAAATCAATTCTTTTTGCTAAAATAATTTATTTGGAACTCTAAAAAAGACGAAATAATAATACAAAAAGATAGTTTTTTTCATATTTTCTAGTTTTTGCTGAAAAAAGATCTTTTTTGAGCAAAAATCAATTCTTTTTGCTAAAATAATTTATTTGGAACTCTAAAAAAGACGAAATAATAATACAAAAAGATAGTTTTTTCATATTTTCTAGTTTTTGCTGAAAAAAGATCTTTTTTCGGGTAAAAATCAATTCTTTTTGCTAAAATAATTTATTTAGAACTCTAAAAAAGACCAAATAATAATACAAAAAGATAGTTTTTTCATATTTTCTATTTTTTGCCTAAAAAAAGATCTTTTTTTGAGCAAAAATCAATTCTTTTTGCTAAAATAATTTATTTGGAACTCTAAAAAAGACGAAATAATAATACAAAAAGATAGTTTTTTTCATATTTTCTAGTTTTTGCTGAAAAAAGATCTTTTTTTGAGCAAAAATCAATTCTTTTTGCTAAAATAATTTATTTGGAACTCTAAAAAAGACCAAATAATAATACAAAAAGATAGTTTTTTTCATATTTTCTAGTTTTTGCTGAAAAAAAGATCTTTTTTTGAGCAAAAATCAATTCTTTTTGCTAAAATAATTTATTTAGAACTCTAAAAAGACGAAATAATAATACAAAAAGATAGTTTTTTTCATATTTTCTAGTTTTTGCTGAAAAAAAGATCTTTTTTGAGCAAAAATCAATTCTTTTTGCTAAAATAATTTATTTGGAACTCTAAAAAAGACGAAATAATAATACAAAAAGATAGTTTTTTTCATATTTTCTAGTTTTTGCTGAAAAAAAAGATCTTTTTTTGAGCAAAAATCAATTCTTTTTGCTAAAATAATTTATTTGGAACTCTAAAAAAGACGAAATAATAATACAAAAAGATAGTTTTTTTCATATTTTCTAGTTTTTGCTGAAAAAAAGATCTTTTTTTGAGCAAAAATCAATTCTTTTTGCTAAAATAATTTATTTGGAACTCTAAAAAAGACCAAATAATAATACAAAAAGATAGTTTTTTTCATATTTTCTAGTTTTTGCTGAAAAAAAGATCTTTTTGAGCAAAAATCAATTCTTTTTGCTATAATAATTTATTTGGAACTCTAAAAAAGACGAAATAATAATACAAAAAGATAGTTTTTTTCATATTTTTCTAGTTTTTGCTGAAAAAAGATCTTTTTTTGAGCAAAAATCAATTCTTTTTGCTAAAATAATTTATTTGGAACTCTAAAAAAGACGAAATAATAATACAAAAAGATAGTTTTTTTCATATTTTCTAGTTTTTGCTGAAAAAAGATCTTTTTTTGAGCAAAAATCAATTCTTTTTGCTAAAATAATTTATTTGGAACTCTAAAAAGACCAAATAATAATACAAAAAGATAGTTTTTTTCATATTTTCTAGTTTTTGCTGATAAAAAGATCTTTTTTGAGCAAAAATCAATTCTTTTTGCTAAAATAATTTATTTGGAACTCTAAAAAAGACCAAATAATAATACAAAAAGATAGTTTTTTTCATATTTTCTAGTTTTTGCTGAAAAAAAGATCTTTTTTTGAGCAAAAATCAATTCTTTTTGCTAAAATAATTTATTTGGAACTCTAAAAAAGACGAAATAATAATACAAAAAGATAGTTTTTTTCATATTTTCTAGTTTTTTGCTGAAAAAAAGATCTTTTTTTGAGCAAAAAATCAATTCTTTTTGCTAAAATAATTTATTTGGAACTCTAAAAAAGACCAAATAATAATACAAAAAGATAGTTTTTTTCATATTTTCTAGTTTTTGCTGAAAAAAAGATCTTTTTTTGAGCAAAAATCAATTCTTTTTGCTAAAATAATTTATTTAGAACTCTAAAAAAGACCAAATAATAATACAAAAAGATAGTTTTTTTCATATTTTCTAGTTTTTGCCTATAAAAAGATCTTTTTTTGAGCAAAAATCAATTCTTTTTGCTAAAATAATTTATTTGGAACTCTAAAAAAGACAAATAATAATACAAAAAGATAGTTTTTTTCATATTTTCTAGTTTTTGCTGAAAAAAGATCTTTTTTGAGCAAAAATCAATTCTTTTTGCTAAAATAATTTATTTAGAACTCTAAAAAAGACCAAATAATAATACAAAAAAGATAGTTGTTTTCATATTTTCTAGTTTTTGCTGAAAAAAAGATCTTTTTTTGAGCAAAAATCAATTCATTTTGCTAAAATAATTTATTTAGAACTCTAAAAAAGACCAAATAATAATACAAAAAGATAGTTTTTTTCATATTTTCTAGTTTTTGCCTATAAAAAGATCTTTTTTTGAGCAAAAAATCAATTCTTTTGCTAAAATAATTTATTTGGAACTCTAAAAAAGACGAAATAATAATACAAAAAGATAGTTTTTTTCATATTTTCTAGTTTTTGCTGAAAAAAAGATCTTTTTTTGAGCAAAAATCAATTCTTTTTGCTAAAATAATTTATTTAGAACTCTAAAAAAGACCAAATAATAATACAAAAAGATAGTTTTTTTCATATTTTCTAGTTTTTGCTGAAAAAAAGATCTTTTTTTGAGCAAAAATCAATTCTTTTTGCTAAAATAATTTATTTGGAACTCTAAAAAAGACCAAATAATAATACAAAAAGATAGTTTTTTTCATATTTTCTAGTTTTTGCTGAAAAAAGATCTTTTTTTGAGCAAAAATCAATTCTTTTTGCTAAAATAATTTATTTAGAACTCTAAACAAGACCAAATAATAATACAAAAAGATAGTTTTTTTCATATTTTCTAGTTTTTGCTGAAAAAAAGATCTTTTTTGAGCAAAAATCAATTCTTTTTGCTAAAATAATTTATTTGGAACTCTAAAAAAGACCAAATAATAATACAAAAAGATAGTTTTTTTCATATTTTCTAGTTTTTTGCTGAAAAAAAGATCTTTTTTTGAGCAAAAATCAATTCTTTTTGCTAAAATAATTTATTTAGAACTCTAAAAAAGACGAAATAATAATACAAAAAGATAGTTTTTTTCATATTTTCTAGTTTTTGCTGAAAAAAAGATCTTTTTTTGAGCAAAAATCAATTCTTTTTGCTAAAATAATTTATTTGGAACTCTAAAAAAGACGAAATAATAATACAAAAAGATAGTTTTTTTCATATTTTCTAGTTTTTGCTGAAAAAAAGATCTTTTTTGAGCAAAAATCAATTCTTTTTGCTAAAATAATTTATTTAGAACTCTAAAAAAGACCAAATAATAATACACAAAGATAGTTTTTTTCATATTTTCTAGTTTTTGCTGAAAAAAAGATCTTTTTTGAGCAAAAATCAATTCTTTTTGCTAAAATAATTTATTTAGAACTCTAAAAAAGACGAAATAATAATACAAAAAGATAGTTTTTTTCATATTTTCTAGTTTTTGCTGAAAAAAAGATCTTTTTTTGAGCAAAAATCAATTCTTTTTGCTAAAATAATTTATTTGGAACTCTAAAAAAGACCAAATAATAATACAAAAAGATAGTTTTTTTCATATTTTCTAGTTTTTGCTGAAAAAAGATCTTTTTTTGAGCAAAAATCAATTCTTTTTGCTAAAATAATTTATTTAGAACTCTAAAAAAGACCAAATAATAATACAAAAAGATAGTTTTTTCATATTTTCTAGTTTTTGCTGAAAAAAAGATCTTTTTTGAGCAAAAATCAATTCTTTATGCTAAAATAATTTATTTAGAACTCTAAAAAAGACCAAATAATAATACAAAAAGATAGTTTTTCATATTTTCTAGTTTTTGCCTATAAAAAGATCTTTTTTTGAGCAAAAATCAATTCTTTTGCTAAAATAATTTATTTAGAACTCTAAAAAAGACCAAATAATAATACAAAAAGATAGTTTTTTTCATATTTTCTAGTTTTTGCTGAAAAAAGATCTTTTTTGAGCAAAAATCAATTCTTTTTGCTAAAATAATTTATTTAGAACTCTAAAAAAGACCAAATAATAATACAAAAAGATAGTTTTTTTTCATATTTTCTAGTTTTTGCTGAAAAAAGATCTTTTTTGAGCAAAAATCAATTCTTTTTGCTAAAATAATTTATTTAGAACTCTAAAAAAGACGAAATAATAATACAAAAAGATAGTTTTTTCATATTTTCTAGTTTTTGCTGAAAAAAGATCTTTTTTTGAGCAAAATCAATTCTTTTTGCTAAAATAATTTATTTGGAACTCTAAAAAAGACGAAATAATAATACAAAAAGATAGTTTTTTCATATTTTCTAGTTTTTGCTGAAAAAAGATCTTTTTTCGGGTAAAAATCAATTCTTTTTGCTAAAATAATTTATTTAGAACTCTAAAAAAGACCAAATAATAATACAAAAAGATAGTTTTTTCATATTTTCTAGTTTTTGCTGAAAAAAGATCTTTTTTTGAGCAAAAATCAATTCTTTTTGCTAAAATAATTTATTTGGAACTCTAAAAAAGACGAAATAATAATACAAAAAGATAGTTTTTTTCATATTTTCTAGTTTTTGCTGAAAAAAGATCTTTTTTTGAGCAAAAATCAATTCTTTTGCTAAAATAATTTATTTAGAACTCTAAAAAAGACCAAATAATAATACAAAAAGATAGTTTTTTTCATATTTTCTAGTTTTTGCTGAAAAAAAGATCTTTTTTTGAGCAAAAATCAATTCTTTTTGCTAAAATAATTTATTTAGAACTCTAAAAAAGACGAAATAATAATACAAAAAGATAGTTTTTTTCATATTTTCTAGTTTTTGCTGAAAAAAAGATCTTTTTTTGAGCAAAAATCAATTCTTTTTGCTAAAATAATTTATTTAGAACTCTATAAAGACGAAATAATAATACAAAAAGATAGTTTTTTTCATATTTTCTAGTTTTTTGCTGAAAAAAAGATCTTTTTTCGGGTAAAATCAATTCTTTTTGCTAAAATAATTTATTTAGAACTCTAAAAAGACCAAATAATAATACAAAAAGATAGTTTTTTTCATATTTTCTAGTTTTTGCTGAAAAAAGATCTTTTTTTGAGCAAAAATCAATTCTTTTTGCTAAAATAATTTATTTAGAACTCTAAAAAAGACCAAATAATAATACAAAAAGATAGTTTTTTCATATTTTCTAGTTTTTGCTGAAAAAAGATCTTTTTTGAGCAAAAATCAATTCTTTTTGCTAAAATAATTTATTTAGAACTCTAAAAAAGACCAAATAATAATACAAAAAGATAGTTTTTTTCATATTTTCTAGTTTTTGCTGAAAAAAGATCTTTTTTTGAGCAAAAATCAATTCTTTTTGCTAAAATAATTTATTTGGAACTCTAAAAAAGACGAAATAATAATACAAAAAGATAGTTTTTTTCATATTTTCTAGTTTTTGCTGAAAAAAAGATCTTTTTTTCGGGTAAAATCAATTCTTTTTGCTAAAATAATTTATTTAGAACTCTAAAAAAGACGAAATAATAATACAAAAAGATAGTTTTTTCATATTTTCTAGTTTTTGCTGAAAAAAGATCTTTTTGAGCAAAAATCAATTCTTTTTGCTAAAATAATTTATTTAGAACTCTAAAAAGACCAAATAATAATACAAAAAGATAGTTTTTTCATATTTTCTAGTTTTTGCTGAAAAAAAGATCTTTTTTGAGCAAAAATCAATTCTTTTTGCTAAAATAATTTATTTAGAACTCTAAAAAAGACCAAATAATAATACAAAAAGATAGTTTTTTTCATATTTTCTAGTTTTTGCTGAAAAAAGATCTTTTTTTGAGCATAAATCAATTCTTTTTGCTAAAATAATTTATTTAGAACTCTAAAAAAGACCAAATAATAATACAAAAAGATAGTTTTTTTCATATTTTCTAGTTTTTGCTGAAAAAAGATCTTTTTTTGAGCATAAATCAATTCTTTTTGCTAAAATAATTTATTTAGAACTCTAAAAAAGACCAAATAATAATACAAAAAGATAGTTTTTTTCATATTTTCTAGTTTTTGCTGAAAAAAGATCTTTTTTGAGCAAAAATCAATTCTTTTTGCTAAAATAATTTATTTAGAACTCTAAAAAAGACCAAATAATAATACAAAAAGATAGTTTTTTTCATTTTATGTAGTTTTTGCTGAAAAAAGATCTTTTTTGAGCAAAAATCAATTCTTTTTGCTAAAATAATTTATTTAGAACTCTAAAAAAGACCAAATAATAATACAAAAAGATAGTTTTTTTCATTTTATGTAGTTTTTGCTGAAAAAAGATCTTTTTTGAGCAAAAATCAATTCTTTTTGCTAAAATAATTTATTTGGAACTCTAAAAAAGACGAAATAATAATACAAAAAGATAGTTTTTTTCATATTTTCTAGTTTTTGCTGAAAAAAGATCTTTTTTTGAGCAAAAATCAATTCTTTTTGCTAAAATAATTTATTTAGAACTCTAAAAAGACGAAATAATAATACAAAAAGATAGTTTTTTCATATTTTCTAGTTTTTGCTGAAAAAAAGATCTTTTTTGAGCAAAAATCAATTCTTTTTGCTAAAATAATTTATTTAGAACTCTAAAAAAGACCAAATAATAATACAAAAAGATAGTTTTTTTCATATTTTCTAGTTTTTGCTGAAAAAAGATCTTTTTTGAGCAAAAATCAATTCTTTTTGCTAAAATAATTTATTTAGAACTCTAAAAAAGACGAAATAATAATACAAAAAGATAGTTTTTTTCATATTTTCTAGTTTTTGCTGAAAAAAGATCTTTTTTGAGCAAAAATCAATTCTTTTTGCTAAAATAATTTATTTGGAACTCTAAAAAGACGAAATAATAATACAAAAAGATAGTTTTTTTCATATTTTCTAGTTTTTGCTGAAAAAAAGATCATTTTTTGAGCAAAAATCAATTCTTTTTGCTAAAATAATTTATTTAGAACTCTAAAAAAGACCAAATAATAATACAAAAAGATAGTTTTTTTCATATTTTCTAGTTTTTGCTGAAAAAAAGATCTTTTTTTGAGCAAAAATCAATTCTTTTTGCTAAAATAATTTATTTAGAACTCTAAAAAAGACCAAATAATAATACAAAGATAGTTTTTCATATTTTCTAGTTTTTGCTGAAAAAAAGATCTTTTTTGAGCAAAAATCAATTCTTTTTGCTAAAATAATTTATTTAGAACTCTAAAAAAGACGAAATAATAATACAAAAAGATAGATTTTTTCATATTTTCTAGTTTTTGCCTATAAAAAGATCTTTTTTTGAGCAAAAATCAATTCTTTTTGCTAAAATAATTTATTTGGAACTCTAAAAAAGACGAAATAATAATACAAAAAGATAGTTTTTTTCATATTTTCTAGTTTTTGCTGAAAAAAAGATCCTTTTTTCGGGAAAAATCAATTCTTTTTGCTAAAATAATTTATTTAGAACTCTAAAAAAGACCAAATAATAATACAAAAAGATAGTTTTTTTCATATTTTCTAGTTTTTGCTGAAAAAAGATCTTTTTTGAGCAAAAATCAATTCTATTTGCTAAAATAATTTATTTAGAACTCTAAAAAAGACCAAATAATAATACAAAAAGATAGTTTTTTCATATTTTCTAGTTTTTGCTGAAAAAAAGATCTTTTTTTTCGGGTAAAATCAATTCTTTTTGCTAAAATAATTTATTTAGAACTCTAAAAAGACCAAATAATAATACAAAAAGATAGTTTTTTTCATATTTTCTAGTTTTTGCTGAAAAAAAGATCATTTTTTGAGCAAAAATCAATTCTTTTTGCTAAAATAATTTATTTAGAACTCTAAAAAAGACCAAATAATAATACAAAAAGATAGTTTTTTTCATATTTTCTAGTTTTTGCTGAAAAAAAGATCTTTTTTTGAGCAAAAATCAATTCTTTTTGCTAAAATAATTTATTTAGAACTCTAAAAAAGACGAAATAATAATACAAAAAGATAGTTTTTTTCATATTTTCTAGTTTTTGCTGAAAAAAAGATCTTTTTTTGAGCAAAAATCAATTCTTTTTGCTAAAATAATTTATTTGGAACTCTAAAAAAGACCAAATAATAATACAAAAAGATGGTTTTTTTCATATTTTCTAGTTTTTCCTGATTAAAAGATCTTTTTTTGAGCAAAATTAATTTTTTTTGCTAATAAAAATTATATTGGGCTCTATAAAAGACCAAAAAATAATACAAAAAGATGGTTTTTTTCATATTTTCTAGTTTATGCTGAAAAAAAGATCTTTTTTTCGTGTAAAATCTATTCTTTTTTCTAAAATAATTTATTTAGAACTCTAAAAAAGACCAAATAATAATACAAAAAGATAGTTTTTTCATATTTTCTAGTTTTTGCTGAAAAAAAGATCTTTTTGAGCAAAATCAATTCTTTTTGCTAAAATAATTTATTTAGAACTCTAAAAAAGACCAAATAATAATACAAAAAGATAGTTTTTTTCATATTTTCTAGTTTTTGCTGAAAAAAAGATCTTTTTTGAGCAAAAATCAATTCTTTTTGCTAAAATAATTTATTTAGAACTCTAAAAAAGACCAAATAATAATACAAAAAGATAGTTTTTTCATATTTTCTAGTTTTTGCTGAAAAAAAGATCTTTTTTGAGCAAAAATCAATTCTTTTTGCTAAAATAATTTATTTTGAACTCTAAAAAAGACGAAATAATAATACAAAAAGATAGTTTTTTTCATATTTTCTAGTTTTTGCTGAAAAAAAGATCTTTTTTTGAGCAAAAATCAATTCTTTTTGCTAAAATAATTTATTTAGAACTCTAAAAAAGACGAAATAATAACACAAAAAGATAGTTTTTTTCATATTTTCTAGTTTTTGCTGAAAAAAGATCTTTTTTTGAGCAAAAATCAATTCTTTTGCTAAAATAATTTATTTAGAACTCTAAAAAAGACCAAATAATAATACAAAAAGATAGTTTTTTTCATATTTTCTAGTTTTTGCTGAAAAAAAGATCTTTTTTGAGCAAAAATCAATTCTTTTTGCTAAAATAATTTATTTAGAACTCTAAAAAAGACCAAATAATAATACAAAAAGATAGTTTTTTTCATATTTTCTAGTTTTTGCTGAAAAAAGATCTTTTTTGAGCAAAAATCAATTCTTTTTGCTAAAATAATTTATTTAGAACTCTAAAAAAGACCAAATAATAATACAAAAAGATAGTTTTTTTCATATTTTCTAGTTTTTGCTGAAAAAAAGATCTTTTTTGAGCAAAAATCAATTCTTTTTGCTAAAATAATTTATTTAGAACTCTAAAAAAGACCAAATAATAATACAAAAAGATAGTTTTTTCATATTTTCTAGTTTTTGCTGAAAAAAAAGATCTTTTTTGAGCAAAAATCAATTCTTTTTGCTAAAATAATTTATTTAGAACTCTAAAAAAGTCCAAATAATAATACAAAAAGATAGTTTTTTTCATATTTTCTATTTTTTGCCTATAAAAAGATCTTTTTGTGAGCAAAAATCAATTCTTTTTGCTAAAATAATTTATTTAGAACTCTAAAAAAGACCAAATAATAATACAAAAAGATAGTTTTTTTCATATTTTCTAGTTGTTGCTGAAAAAAAGATCTTTTTTGAGCAAAAATCAATTCTTTTTGCTAAAATAATTTATTTAGAACTCTAAAAAAGACCAAATAATAATACAAAAAGATAGTTTTTTTCATATTTTCTAGTTTTTGCTGAAAAAAGATCTTTTTTGAGCAAAAATCAATTCTTTTTGCTAAAATAATTTATTTAGAACTCTAAAAAAGACCAAATAATAATACAAAAAGATAGTTTTTTTCATATTTTCTAGTTTTTGCTGAAAAAAGATCTTTTTTTGAGCAAAAATCAATTCTTTTTGCTAAAATAATTTATTTAGAACTCTAAAAAAGACGAAATAATAATACAAAAAGATAGTTTTTTTCATATTTTCTAGTTTTTGCTGAAAAAAAGATCTTTTTTTCGGGTAAAATCAATTCTTTTTGCTAAAATAATTTATTTAGAACTCTAAAAAAGACCAAATAATAACACAAAAAGATAGTTTTTTTCATATTTTCTAGTTTTTGCTGAAAAAAAGATCTTTTTTTGAGCAAAAATCAATTCTTTTTGCTAAAATAATTTATTTAGAACTCTAAAAAAGACCAAATAATAATACAAAAAGATAGTTTTTTTCATATTTTCTAGTTTTTGCTGAAAAAAGATCTTTTTTGAGCAAAATCAATTATTTTTGCTAAAATAATTTATTTTGAACTCTAAAAAAGACCAAATAATAATACAAAAAGATAGTTTTTTTCATATTTTCTAGTTTTTGCTGAAAAAAGATCTTTTTTTGAGCAAAAATCAATTCTTTTTGCTAAAATAATTTATTTGGAACTCTAAAAAAGACGAAATAATAATACAAAAAGATAGTTTTTTTCATATTTTCTAGTTTTTGCTGAAAAAAAAGATCTTTTTTTCGGGTAAAAATCAATTCTTTTTGCTAAAATAATTTATTTAGAACTCTAAAAAAGACCAAATAATAATACAAAAAGATAGTTTTTTTCATATTTTCTAGTTTTTGCTGAAAAAAAGATCTTTTTTTGAGCAAAAATCAATTCTTTTTGCTAAAATAATTTATTTAGAACTCTAAAAAAGACGAAATAATAATACAAAAAGATAGTTTTTTTCATATTTTCTAGTTTTTGCTGAAAAAAGATCTTTTTTGAGCAAAAATCAATTCTTTTGCTAAAATAATTTATTTAGAACTCTAAAAAAGACCAAATAATAATACAAAAAGATAGTTTTTTTCATATTTTCTAGTTTTTGCTGAAAAAAGATCTTTTTTTGAGCAAAAATCAATTCTTTTTGCTAAAATAATTTATTTAGAACTCTAAAAAAGACGAAATAATAATACAAAAAGATAGTTTTTTTCATATTTTCTAGTTTTTGCTGAAAAAAAGATCTTTTTTTCGGGTAAAATCAATTCTTTTTGCTAAAATAATTTATTTAGAACTCTAAAAAAGACCAAATAATAATACAAAAAGATAGTTTTTTTCATATTTTCTAGTTTTTGCTGAAAAAAGATCTTTTTTTGAGCAAAAATCAATTCTTTTGCTAAAATAATTTATTTGGAACTCTAAAAAAGACGAAATAATAATACAAAAAGATAGTTTTTTTCATATTTTCTAGTTTTTGCTGAAAAAAGATCTTTTTTTGAGCAAAAATCAATTCTTTTTGCTAAAATAATTTATTTAGAACTCTAAAAAAGACCAAATAATAATACAAAAAGATAGTTTTTTTCATATTTTCTAGTTTTTGCTGAAAAAAGATCTTTTTTGAGCAAAAATCAATTCTTTTTGCTAAAATAATTTATTTAGAACTCTAAAAAAGACCAAATAATAATACAAAAAGATAGTTTTTTTCATATTTTCTAGTTTTTGCTGAAAAAAAGATCTTTTTGAGTAAAAATCAATTCTTTTTGCTAAAATAATTTATTTAGAACTCTAAAAAAGACGAAATAATAATACAAAAAGATAGTTTTTTTCATATTTTCTAGTTTTTGCTGAAAAAAAGATCTTTTTTCGGGTAAAATCAATTCTTTTGCTAAAATAATTTATTTAGAACTCTAAAAAAGACCAAATAATAATACAAAAAGATAGTTTTTTCATATTTTCTAGTTTTTGCTGAAAAAAAGATCTTTTTTGAGCAAAAATCAATTCTTTTTGCTAAAATAATTTATTTAGAACTCTAAAAAAGACCAAATAATAATACAAAAAGATAGTTTTTTTCATATTTTCTAGTTTTTGCTGAAAAAAAGATCTTTTTTGAGCAAAATCAATTCTTTTTGCTAAAATAATTTATTTAGAACTCTAAAAAAGACCAAATAATAATACAAAAAGATAGTTTTTTTCATATTTTCTAGTTTTTGCTGAAAAAAAGATCTTTTTTTGAGCAAAAATCAATTCTTTTTGCTAAAATAATTTATTTAGAACTCTAAAAAAGACCAAATAATAATACAAAAAGATAGTTTTTTCATATTTTCTAGTTTTTGCTGAAAAAAAGATCTTTTTTTGAGCAAAAATCAATTCTTTTTGCTAAAATAATTTATTTAGAACTCTAAAAAAGACCAAATAATAATACAAAAAGATAGTTTTTTTCATATTTTCTAGTTTTTGCTGAAAAAAGATCTTTTTTTGAGCAAAAATCAATTCTTTTTGCTAAAATAATTTATTTAGAACTCTAAAAAAGACCAAATAATAATACAAAAAGATAGTTTTTTTCATATTTTCTAGTTTTTGCTGAAAAAAAGATCTTTTTTTTGAGCAAAAATCAATTCTTTTTGCTAAAATAATTTATTTAGAACTCTAAAAAGACCAAATAATAATACAAAAAGATAGTTTTTTTCATATTTTCTAGTTTTTGCTGAAAAAAGATCTTTTTTTGAGCAAAAATCAATTCTTTTTGCTAAAATAATTTATTTAGAACTCTAAAAAAGACCAAATAATAATACAAAAAGATAGTTTTTTCATATTTTCTAGTTTTTGCTGAAAAAAAGATCTTTTTTTGAGCAAAAATCAATTCTTTTTGCTAAAATAATTTATTTAGAACTCTAAAAAAGACCAAATAATAATACAAAAAGATAGTTTTTTTTCATATTTTCTAGTTTTTGCTGAAAAAAAGATCTTTTTTGAGCAAAAATCAATTCTTTTTGCTAAAATAATTTATTTAGAAATCTAAAAAAGACCAAATAATAATACAAAAAGATAGTTTTTTTCATATTTTCTAGTTTTTGCTGAAAAAAGATCTTTTTTTGAGCAAAAATCAATTCTTTTTGCTAAAATAATTTATTTAGAACTCTAAAAAAGACCAAATAATAATACAAAAAGATAGTTTTTTTCATATTTTCTAGTTTTTGCTGATAAAAAGATCTTTTTTTGAGCAAAAATCAATTCTTTTGCTAAAATAATTTATTTGGAACTCTAAAAAAGACGAAATAATAATACAAAAAGATAGTTTTTTTCATATTTTCTAGTTTTTGCTGAAAAAAGATCTTTTTTTCGAGCAAAAATCAATTCTTTTTGCTAAAATAATTTATTTAGAACTCTAAAAAAGACCAAATAATAATACAAAAAGATAGTTTTTTTCATATTTTCTAGTTTTTGCTGAAAAAAAGATCTTTTTTGAGCAAAAATCAATTCTTTTTGCTAAAATAATTTATTTAGAACTCTAAAAAAGACCAAATAATAATACAAAAAGATAGTTTTTTTCATATTTTCTAGTTTTTGCTGAAAAAAGATCTTTTTTGAGCAAAAATCAATTCTTTTTGCTAAAATAATTTATTTGGAACTCTAAAAAAGACCAAATAATAATACAAAAAGATAGTTTTTTTCATATTTTCTAGTTTTTGCTGAAAAAAGATCTTTTTTGAGCAAAAATCAATTCTATTTGCTAAAATAATTTATTTAGAACTCTAAAAAAGACCAAATAATAATACAAAAAGATAGTTTTTTTCATATTTTCTAGTTTTTGCTGAAAAAAGATCTTTTTTTGAGCAAAAATCAATTCTTTTTGCTAAAATAATTTATTTGGAACTTTAAAAAAGACGAAATAATAATACAAAAAGATAGTTGTTTTCATATTTTCTAGTTTTTGCTGAAAAAAAGATCTTTTTTTCGGGTAAAATCATTTCTTTTTGCTAAAATAATTTATTTAGAACTCTAAAAAAGACCAAATAATAATACAAAAAGATAGTTTTTTTCATATTTTCTAGTTTTTGCTGAAAAAAGATCTTTTTTGAGCAAAAATCAATTCTTTTTGCTAAAATAATTTATTTAGAACTCTAAAAAGACCAAATAATAATACAAAAAGATAGTTTTTTTCATATTTTCTAGTTTTTGCTGAAAAAAAGATCTTTTTTTGAGCAAAAATCAATTCTTTTTGCTAAAATAATTTATTTAGAACTCTAAAAAAGACCAAATAATAATACAAAAAGATAGTTTTTTTCATATTTTCTAGTTTTTGCTGAAAAAAAGATCTTTTTTTGAGCAAAAATCAATTCTTTTTGCTAAAATAATTTATTTAGAACTCTAAAAAAGACCAAATAATAATACAAAAAGATAGTTTTTTTCATATTTTCTAGTTTTTGCTGAAAAAAAGATCTTTTTTTGAGCAAAAATCAATTCTTTTTGCTAAAATAATTTATTTAGAACTCTAAAAAAGACCAAATAATAATACAAAAAGATAGTTTTTTTCATATTTTCTAGTTTTTGCTGAAAAAAGATCTTTTTTTGAGCAAAAATCAATTCTTTTTGCTAAAATAATTTATTTAGAACTCTAAAAAAGACGAAATAATAATACAAAAAGATAGTTTTTTTCATATTTTCTAGTTTTTGCTGAAAAAAGATCTTTTTTTGAGCAAAAATCAATTCTTTTGCTAAAATAATTTATTTAGAACTCTAAAAAAGACCAAATAATAATACAAAAAGATAGTTTTTTCATATTTTCTAGTTTTTGCTGAAAAAAGATCTTTTTTGAGCAAAAATCAATTCTTTTTGCTAAAATAATTTATTTAGAACTCTAAAAAAGACCAAATAATAATACAAAAAGATAGTTTTTTTCATATTTTCTAGTTTTTGCTGAAAAAAGATCTTTTTTGAGCAAAAATCAATTCTTTTTGCTAAAATAATTTATTTAGAACTCTAAAAAAGACCAAATAATAATACAAAAAGATAGTTTTTTTCATATTTTCTAGTTTTTGCTGAAAAAAGATCTTTTTGAGCAAAAATCAATTCTTTTTGCTAAAATAATTTATTTAGAACTCTAAAAAAGACCAAATAATAATACAAAAAGATAGTTTTTTTCATATTTTCTAGTTTTTGCTGAAAAAAAGATCTTTTTTTGAGCAAAAATCAATTTTTTATGCTAAAATAATTTATTTAGAACTCTAAAAAAGACCAAATAATAATACAAAAAGATAGTTATTTCATATTTTCTAGTTTTTGCTGATAAAAAGATCTTTTTTGAGCAAAAATCAATTCTTTTTGCTAAAATAATTTATTTAGAACTCTAAAAAAGACCAAATAATAATACAAAAAGATAGTTTTTTTCATATTTTCTAGTTTTTGCTGAAAAAAAGATCTTTTTTTGAGCAAAAATCAATTCTTTTTGCTAAAATAATTTATTTGGAACTCTAAAAAAGACGAAATAATAATACAAAAAGATAGTTTTTTTCATATTTTCTAGTTTTTGCTGAAAAAAGAACTTTTTTTCGGGTAAAATCAATTCTTTTTGCTAAAATAATTTATTTAGAACTCTAAAAAAGACGAAATAATAATACAAAAAAATAGTTTTTTTCATATTTTCTAGTTTTTGCTGAAAAAAGATCTTTTTTTGAGCAAAAATCAATTCTTTTTGCTAAAATAATTTATTTAGAACTCTAAAAAAGACCAAATAATAATACAAAAAGATAGTTTTTTTCATATTTTCTAGTTTTTGCTGAAAAAAAGATCTTTTTTGAGCAAAAATCAATTCTTTTTGCTAAAATAATTTATTTGGAACTCTAAAAAAGACCAAATAATAATACAAAAAGATAGTTTATTTCATATTTTCTAGTTTTTGCTGAAAAAAAGATCTTTTTTGAGCAAAAATCAATTCTTTTGCTAAAATAATTTATTTAGAACTCTAAAAAGACCAAATAATAATACAAAAAGATAGTTTTTTTCATATTTTCTAGTTTTTGCTGAAAAAAGATCTTTTTTTGAGCAAAAATCAATTCTTTTTGCTAAAATAATTTATTTGGAACTCTAAAAAAGACCAAATAATAATACAAAAAGATAGTTTTTTTCATATTTTCTAGTTTTTGCTGAAAAAAAGATCTTTTTTTGAGCAAAAATCAATTCTTTTTGCTAAAATAATTTATTTAGAACTCTAAAAAAGACCAAATAATAATACAAAAAGATAGTTTTTTTCATATTTTCTAGTTTTTGCTTATAAAAAGATCTTTTTTTTGAGCAAAAATCAATTCTTTTTGCTAAAATAATTTATTTAGAACTCTAAAAAAGACCAAATAATAATACAAAAAGATAGTTTTTTCATATTTTCTAGTTTTTGCTGAAAAAAGATCTTTTTTGAGCAAAAATCAATTCTTTTTGCTAAAATAATTTATTTAGAACTCTAAAAAAGACCAAATAATAATACAAAAAGATAGTTTTTTTCATATTTTCTAGTTTTTGCTGAAAAAAAGATCTTTTTTTGAGCAAAAATCAATTCTTTTTGCTAAAATAATTTATTTAGAACTCTAAAAAAGACGAAATAATAATACAAAAAGATAGTTTTTTTCATATTTTCTAGTTTTTGCTGAAAAAAGATCTTTTTTGAGCAAAAATCAATTCTTTTTGCTAAAATAATTTATTTAGAACTCTAAAAAAGACCAAATAATAATACAAAAAGATAGTTTTTTTCATATTTTCTAGTTTTTGCTGAAAAAAAGATCTTTTTTTGAGCAAAAATCAATTCTTTTTGCTAAAATAATTTATTTAGAACTCTAAAAAAGACCAAAT
This sequence comes from Brachionus manjavacas, assembly GCA_019054805.1. Lineage (NCBI taxonomy): Eukaryota > Metazoa > Rotifera > Eurotatoria > Ploima > Brachionidae > Brachionus > Brachionus manjavacas. The sequence goes on along the minus strand of JAHQIY010000013.1, from coordinate 3,193,818 downwards.
AATAATACAAAAAGATAGTTTTTTTCATATTTTCTAGTTTTTGCTGTAAAAAGATCTTTTTTTGAGCAAAAAATCAATTCTTTTGCTAAAATAATTTATTTGGAACTCTAAAAAGACGAAATAATAATACAAAAAGATAGTTTTTTTCATATTTTCTAGTTTTTGCTGAAAAAAAAGATCTTTTTTTCGGTAAAATCAATTCTTTTTGCTAAAATAATTTATTTAGAACTCTAAAAAAGACCAAATAATAATACAAAAAGATAGTTTTTTTCATATTTTCTAGTTTTTGCCTATAAAAAGATCTTTTTTGAGCAAAAATCAATTCTTTTTGCTAAAATAATTTATTTGGAACTCTAAAAAAGACCAAATAATAATACAAAAAGATAGTTTTTTTCATATTTTCTAGTTTTTGCTGAAAAAAGATCTTTTTTGAGCAAAAATCAATTCTTTTTGCTAAAATAATTTATTTAGAACTCTAAAAAAGACCAAATAATAATACAAAAAGATAGTTTTTTTCATATTTTCTAGTTTTTGCTGAAAAAAGATCTTTTTTGAGCAAAATCAATTCTTTTTGCTAAAATAATTTATTTAGAACTCTAAAAAAGACCAAATAATAATACAAAAAGATAGTTTTTTTCATATTTTCTAGTTTTTGCTGAAAAAAAGATCTTTTTTTCGGGTAAAATCAATTCTTTTGCTAAAATAATTTATTTAGAACTCTAAAAAAGACGAAATAATAATACAAAAAGATAGTTTTTTTCATATTTTCTAGTAGTTGCCAATAAAAATATCTTTTGTTAGGTAAAAATAAATTCTTTTTGCTAAAATAATTTATTTAGAACTCTAAAAAAGACCAAATAATAATACAAAAAGATAGTTTTTTTCATATTTTCTAGTTTTTGCCTATAAAAGATCTTTTTTTGAGCAAAAATCAATTCTTTTGCTAAAATAATTTATTTGGAACTCTAAAAAAGACGAAATAATAATACAAAAAGATAGTTTTTTCATATTTTCTAGTTTTTGCTGAAAAAAAGATCTTTTTTTTGAGCAAAAATCAATTCTTTTGCTAAAATAATTTATTTGGAACTCTAAAAAAGACGAAATAATAATACAAAAAGATAGTTTTTTTCATATTTTCTAGTTTTTGCTGAAAAAGATCTTTTTTTCGGGTAAAATCAATTCTTTTTGCTAAAATAATTTATTTAGAACTCTAAAAAGACCAAATAATAATACAAAAAGATATTTTTTTTCATATTTTCTAGTTTTTGCCTCTAAAAAGATCTTTTTGTGAGCAAAAATCAATTCTTTTTGCTAAAATAATTTATTTAGAACTCTAAAAAAGACCAAATAATAATACAAAAAGATAGTTTTTTTCATATTTTCTAGTTTTTGCTGAAAAAAAGATCTTTTTTTGAGCAAAAATCAATTCTTTTTGCTAAAATAATTTATTTAGAACTCTAAAAAAGACCAAATAATAATACAAAAAGATAGTTTTTTTCATATTTTCTAGTTTTTGCTGAAAAAGATCTTTTTTGAGCAAAAATCAATTCTTTTTGCTAAAATAATTTATTTGGAACTCTAAAAAAGACGAAATAATAATACAAAAAGATAGTTTTTTTCATATTTTCTAGTTTTTGCTGAAAAAAGATCTTTTTTTGAGCAAAATCAATTCTTTTTGCTAAAATAATTTATTTAGAACTCTAAAAAAGACCAAATAATAATACAAAAAGATAGTTTTTTTCATATTTTCTAGTTTTTGCTGAAAAAAGATCTTTTTTAAAATCAATTTTTGCTAAAATGAACTCTAAAATAATTAGTTTTTTCATATTGAAAAAAGATAAAAAATCAATTCTTTTTGCTAAAATAATTTATTTAGAACTCTAAAAAAGACCAAATAATAATACAAAAAGATAGTTTTTTTCATATTTTCTAGTTTTTTGCTGAAAAAAAGATCTTTTTTGAGCAAAAATCAATTCTTTTTGCTAAAATAATTTATTTAGAACTCTAAAAAAGACCAAATAATAATACAAATAGATAGTTTTTTTCATATTTTCTAGTTTTTGCTATAAAAAGATCTTTTTTTGAGCAAAAATCAATTCTTTTTGCTAAAATAATTTATTTAGAACTCTAAAAAAGACGAAATAATAATACAAAAAGATAGTTTTTTTCATATTTTCTAGTTTTTGCTGAAAAAAAGATCTTTTTTTGAGCAAAAATCAATTCTTTTTGCTAAAATAATTTATTTAGAACTCTAAAAAAGACCAAATAATAATACAAAAAGATAGTTTTTTTCATATTTTCTAGTTTTTGCTGAAAAAAAAGATCTTTTTTTGAGCAAAAATCAATTCTTTTTGCTAAAATAATTTATTTAGAACTCTAAAAAAGACCAAATAATAATACAAAAAGATAGTTTTTTTCATATTTTCTAGTTTTTGCTGAAAAAAGATCTTTTTTTGAGCAAAAATCAATTCTTTTTGCTAAAATAATTTATTTAGAACTCTAAAAAAGACCAAATAATAATACAAAAAGATAGTTTTTTTCATATTTTCTAGTTTTTGCTTATAAAAAGATCTTTTTTTGAGCAAAAATCAATTCTTTTTGCTAAAATAATTTATTTAGAACTCTAAAAAAGACGAAATAATAATACAAAAAGATAGTTTTTTTCATATTTTCTAGTTTTTGCTGAAAAAAAGATCTTTTTTTCAGTAAAAATCAATTCTTTTGCTAAAATAATTTATTTAGAACTCTAAAAAAGACCAAATAATAATACAAAAAGATAGTTTTTTTCATATTTTCTAGTTTTTGCTGAAAAAGATCTTTTTGAGCAAAAATCAATTCTTTTGCTAAAATAATTTATTTAGAACTCTAAAAAAGACCAAATAATAATACAAAAAGATAGTTTTTTTCATATTTTCTAGTTTTTGCTGATAAAAAGATCTTTTTTGAGCAAAAATCAATTCTTTTTGCTAAAATAATTTATTTAGAACTCTAAAAAAGACCAAATAATAATACAAAAAGATAGTTTTTTTCATATTTTCTAGTTTTTGCCTATAAAAAGATCTTTTTTGAGCAAAAATCAATTCTTTTGCTAAAATAATTTATTTAGAACTCTAAAAAAGACCAAATAATAATACAAAAAGATAGTTTTTTCATATTTTCTAGTTTTTGCTGAAAAAAGATCTTTTTTTGAGCAAAAATCAATTCTTTTTGCTAAAATAATTTATTTAGGAACTCTAAAAAAGACGAAATAATAATACAAAAAGATAGTTTTTTTCATATTTTCTAGTTTTTGCTGAAAAAAGATCTTTTTTTCGGGTAAAATCAATTCTTTTTGCTAAAATAATTTATTTGGAACTCTAAAAAAGACGAAATAATAATACAAAAAGATAGTTTTTTTCATATTTTCTAGTTTTTGCTGAAAAAAAGATCTTTTTTTGAGCAAAAATCAATTCTTTTTGCTAAAATAATTTATTTAGAACTCTAAAAAAGACCAAATAATAATACAAAAAGATAGTTTTTTTCATATTTTCTAGTTTTTGCCTATAAAAAGATCTTTTTGAGCAAAAATCAATTCTTTTTGCTAAAATAATTTATTTAGAACTCTAAAAAAGACCAATTAATAATACAAAAAGATAGTTTTTTTCATATTGTCTAGTTTTTGCTGATAAAAAGATCTTTTTGAGCAAAAATCAATTCTTTTGCTAAAATAATTTATTTAGAACTCTAAAAAAGACCAAATAATAATACAAAAAGATAGTTTTTTTCATATTTTCTAGTTTTTGCTTATAAAAAGATCTTTTTTGAGCAAAAATCAATTCTTTTTGCTAAAATAATTTATTTAGAACTCTAAAAAAGACCAAATAATAATACAAAAAGATAGTTTTTTTCATATTGTCTAGTTTTTGCTGAAAAAAGATCTTTTTTTGAGCAAAAATCAATTCTTTTTGCTAAAATAATTTATTTGGAACTCTAAAAAAGACGAAATAATAATACAAAAAGATAGTTTTTTTCATATTTTCTAGTTTTTGCTGAAAAAAAGATCTTTTTTTGAGCAAAAATCAATTCTTTTTGCTAAAATAATTTATTTGGAACTCTAAAAAAGACGAAATAATAATACAAAAAGATAGTTTTTTTCATATTTTCTAGTTTTTGCCTATAAAAAGATCTTTTTTTGAGCAAAAATCAATTCTTTTTGCTAAAATAATTTATTTGGAACTTTAAAAAAGACGAAATAATAAAACAAAAAGATAGTTGTTTTCATATTTTCTAGTTTTTGCTGAAAAAAAGATCTTTTTTTGAGCAAAAATCAATTCATTTTGCTAAAATAATTTATTTAGAACTCTAAAAAAGACCAAATAATAATACAAAAAGATAGTTTTTTTCATATTTTCTAGTTTTTGCTGAAAAAAGATCTTTTTTGAGCAAAAATCAATTCTTTTTGCTAAAATAATTTATTTTGAACTCTAAAAAAGACCAAATAATAATACAAAAAGATAGTTTTTTTCATATTTTCTAGTTTTTGCTGAAAAAAAGATCTTTTTTCGGGTAAAAATCAATTTTTTTTGCTTAATTAATTTATTTAGAACTCTAAAAAAGACCAAATAATAATACAAAAAGATAGTTGTTTTCATATTTTCTAGTTTTTGCTGATAAAAAGATCTTTTTTGAGCAAAAATCAATTCTTTTTGCTAAAATAATTTATTTAGAACTCTAAAAAAGACCAAATAATAATACAAAAAGATAGTTTTTTTCATATTTTCTAGTTTTTGCTGAAAAAAAGATCTTTTTTGAGCAAAAATCAATTCTTTTTGCTAAAATAATTTATTTAGAACTCTAAAAAAGACCAAATAATAATACAAAAAGATAGTTTTTTTCATATTTTCTAGTTTTTGCTGAAAAAAGATCTTTTTGGAGCAAAAATCAATTCTTTATGCTAAAATAATTTATTTAGAACTCTAAAAAAGACCAAATAATAATACAAAAAGATAGTTTTTTTCATATTTTCTAGTTTTTGCCTATAAAAAGATCTTTTTTGAGCAAAAATCAATTCTTTTTGCTAAAATAATTTATTTGGAACTCTAAAATAGACGAAATAATAATACAAAAAGATAGTTTTTTTCATATTTTCTAGTTTTTGCTGAAAAAAAGATCTTTTTTTCGGGTAAAATCAATTTTTTATGCTAAAATAATTTATTTGGAACTCTAAAAAAGACGAAATAATAATACAAAAAGATAGTTTTTTTCATATTTTCTAGTTTTTGCTGAAAAAAAGATCTTTTTTTCGGGTAAAATCAATTTTTTATGCTAAAATAATTTATTTAGAACTCTAAAAAAGACCAAATAATAATACAAAAAGATAGTTTTTTTCATATTTTCTAGTTTTTGCCTATAAAAAGATCTTTTTTTGAGCAAAAATCAATTCTTTTTGCTAAAATAATTTATTTGGAACTCTAAAAAAGACGAAATAATAATACAAAAAGATAGTTTTTTTCATATTTTCTAGTTTTTGCTGAAAAAAAGATCTTTTTTTCGGGTAAAATCAATTCTTTTTGCTAAAATAATTTATTTAGAACTCTAAAAAAGACCAAATAATAATACAAAAAGATAGTTTTTTTCATATTTTCTAGTTTTTGCTGAAAAAAGATCTTTTTTTCGGGTAAAATCAATTTTTTATGCTAAAATAATTTATTTGGAACTCTAAAAAAGACGAAATAATAATACAAAAAGATAGTTTTTTTCATATTTTCTAGTTTTTGCTGAAAAAAAGATCTTTTTTTCGGGTAAAAATCAATTCTTTTTGCTAAAATAATTTATTTGGAACTCTAAAAAAGACGAAATAATAATACAAAAAGATAGTTTTTTTCATATTTTCTAGTTTTTGCTGAAAAAAAGATCTTTTTTTCGGGTAAAATCAATTCTTTTTGCTAAAATAATTTATTTAGAACTCTAAAAAAGACCAAATAATAATACAAAAAGATAGTTTTTTTCATATTTTCTAGTTTTTGCTTATAAAAAGATCTTTTTTTGAGCAAAAATCAATTCTTTTTGCTAAAATAATTTATTTGGAACTCTAAAAAAGACGAAATAATAATACAAAAAGATAGTTTTTTTCATATTTTCTAGTTTTTGCTGAAAAAAGATCTTTTTTCGGGTAAAATCAATTCATTTTGCTAAAATAATTTATTTAGAACTCTAAAAAAGACCAAATAATAATACAAAAAGATAGTTTTTTTCATATTTTCTAGTTTTTGCTTATAAAAAGATCTTTTTTTGAGCAAAAATCAATTCTTTTTGCTAAAATAATTTATTTAGAACTCTAAAAAAGACGAAATAATAATACAAAAAGATAGTTTTTTTCATATTTTCTAGTTTTTGCCTATAAAAAGATCTTTTTTTGAGCAAAAATCAATTCTTTTTGCTAAAATAATTTATTTAGAACTCTAAAATAGACGAAATAATAATACAAAAAGATAGTTTTTTTCATATTTTCTAGTTTTTGCCTATAAAAAGATCTTTTTTTGAGCAAAAATCAATTCTTTTTGCTAAAATAATTTATTTGGAACTCTAAAAAAGACGAAATAATAATACAAAAAGATAGTTTTTTCATATTTTCTAGTTTTTGCTGAAAAAAAGATCTTTTTTTCGGGTAAAATCAATTCTTTTTGCTAAAATAATTTATTTAGAACTCTAAAAAGACCAAATAATAATACAAAAAGATAGTTTTTTCATATTTTCTAGTTTTTGCTGAAAAAAAGATCTTTTTTCGGGTAAAATCAATTCTTTTATGCTAAAATAATTTATTTAGAACTCTAAAAAAGACCAAATAATAATACAAAAAGATAGTTTTTTTCATATTTTCTAGTTCTTGCTTATAAAAAGATCTTTTTTTCGGGTAAAATCAATTTTTTATGCTAAAATAATTTATTTAGAACTCTAAAAAAGACCTAATAATAATACAAAAAGATAGTTTTTTTCATATTTTCTAGTTTTTGCCTATAAAAAGATCTTTTTTGAGCAAAAATCAATTCTTTTTGCTAAAATAATTTATTTGGAACTCTAAAAAAGACGAAATAATAATACAAAAAGATAGTTTTTTTCATATTTTCTAGTTTTTGCTGAAAAAAGAACTTTTTTTCGGGTAAAATCAATTCTTTTTGCTAAAATAATTTATTTGGAACTCTAAAAAAGACGAAATAATAATACAAAAAGATAGTTTTTTTCATATTTTCTAGTTTTTGCTGAAAAAAAGATCTTTTTTCGGGTAAAATCAATTCTTTCTGCTAAAATAATTTATTTGGAACTCTAAAAAAGACGAAATAATAATACAAAAAGATAGTTTTTTTCATATTTTCTAGTTTTTTGCTGAAAAAAAGATCTTTTTTTCGGGTAAAATCAATTCTTTTTGCTAAAATAATTTATTTGGAACTCTAAAAAAGACGAAATAATAATACAAAAAGATAGTTTTTTTCATATTTTCTAGTTTTTGCTGAAAAAAAGATCTTTTTTTCGGGTAAAATCAATTCTTTTTGCTAAAATAATTTATTTAGAACTCTAAAAAAGACCAAATAATAATACAAAAAGATAGTTTTTTTCATATTTTCTAGTTTTTGCTGAAAAAAGATCTTTTTTTCGGGTAAAAATCAATTCTTTTTGCTAAAATAATTTATTTGGAACTCTAAAAAAGACGAAATAATAATACAAAAAGATAGTTTTTTTCATATTTTCTAGTTTTTGCTGAAAAAAAGATCTTTTTTTCGGGTAAAATCAATTCTTTTTGCTAAAACAATTTATTTAGAACTCTAAAAAAGACCAAATAATAATACAAAAAGATAGTTTTTTTCATATTTTCTAGTTTTTGCTGAAAGATAGATCTTTTTTTCGGGTAAAATCAATTCTTTTTGCTAAAATAATTTATTTGGAACTCTAAAAAAGACGAAATAATAATACAAAAAGATAGTTTTTTTCATATTTTCTAGTTTTTGCTGAAAAAAGAACTTTTTTCGGGTAAAATCAATTCTTTTTGCTAAAATAATTTATTTGGAACTCTAAAAAAGACGAAATAATAATACAAAAAGATAGTTTTTTTCATATTTTCTAGTTTTTGCTGAAAAAAAGATCTTTTTTTCGGGTAAAATCAATTCTTTTTGCTAAAATAATTTATTTAGAACTCTAAAAAAGACCAAATAATAATACAAAAAGATAGTTTTTTTCATATTTTCTAGTTTTTGCCTATAAAAAGATCTTTTTTGAGCAAAAATCAATTCTTTTTGCTAAAATAATTTATTTGGAACTCTAAAAAAGACGAAATAATAATACAAAAAGATAGTTTTTTTCATATTTTCTAGTTTTTGCTGAAAAAAGAACTTTTTTCGGGTAAAATCAATTCTTTTTGCTAAAATAATTTATTTAGAACTCTAAAAAAGACCAAATAATAATACAAAAAGATAGTTGTTTTCATATTTTCTAGTTTTTGCCTATAAAAAGATCTTTTTTGAGCAAAAATCAATTCTTTTTGCTAAAATAATTTATTTAGAACTCTAAAAAAGACCAAATAATAATACAAAAAGATAGTTTTTTTCATATTTTCTAGTTTTTGCCTATAAAAAGATCTTTTTTTGAGCAAAAATCAATTCTTTTTGCTAAAATAATTTATTTGGAACTCTAAAAAAGACGAAATAATAATACAAAAAGATAGTTTTTTTCATATTTTCTAGTTTTTGCTTATAAAAAGATCTTTTTTTGAGCAAAAATCAATTCTTTTTGCTAAAATAATTTATTTAGAACTCTAAAAAAGACCAAATAATAATACAAAAAGATAGTTGTTTTCATATTTTCTATTTTTTGCCTATAAAAAGATCTTTTTTTGAGCAAAAATCAATTCTTTTTGCTAAAATAATTTATTTAGAACTCTAAAAAAGACCAAATAATAATACAAAAAGATAGTTGTTTTCATATTTTCTAGTTTTTGCTGAAAAAAAGATCTTTTTTCCGGGTAAAATCAATTCTTTTTGCTAAAATAATTTATTTGGAACTCTAAAAAAGACGAAATAATAATACAAAAAGATAGTTTTTTCATATTTTCTAGTTTTTGCTGAAAAAAGAACTTTTTTTCGGGTAAAATCAATTCTTTTTGCTAAAATAATTTATTTAGAACTCTAAAAAAGACCAAATAATAATACAAAAAGATAGTTGTTTTCATATTTTCTAGTTTTTGCCTATAAAAAGATCTTTTTTGAGCAAAAATCAATTCTTTTTGCTAAAATAATTTATTTAGAACTCTAAAAAAGACCAAATAATAATACAAAAAGATAGTTTTTTTCATATTTTCTAGTTTTTGCTTATAAAAAGATCTTTTTTTGAGCAAAAATCAATTCTTTTTGCTAAAATAATTTATTTAGAACTCTAAAAAAGACCAAATAATAATACAAAAAGATAGTTGTTTTCATATTTTCTAGTTTTTGCCTATAAAAAGATCTTTTTTTGAGCAAAAATCAATTCTTTTTGCTAAAATAATTTATTTAGAACTCTAAAAAAGACCAAATAATAATACAAAAAGATAGTTTTTTTCATATTTTCTAGTTTTTGCTTATAAAAAGATCTTTTTTTGAGCAAAAATCAATTTTTTATGCTAAAATAATTTATTTGGAACTCTAAAAAAGACCAAATAATAATACAAAAAGATAGTTGTTTTCATATTTTCTAGTTTTTGCCTATAAAAAGATCTTTTTTTGAGCAAAAATCAATTCTTTTGCTAAAATAATTTATTTAGAACTCTAAAAAAGACCAAATAATAATACAAAAAGATAGTTTTTTTCATATTTTCTAGTTTTTGCCTATAAAAAGATCTTTTTGAGCAAAAATCAATTCTTTTTGCTAAAATAATTTATTTGGAACTCTAAAAAAGACGAAATAATAATACAAAAAGATAGTTTTTTTCATATTTTCTAGTTTTTGCTTATAAAAAGATCTTTTTTTGAGCAAAAATCAATTCTTTTTGCTAAAATAATTTATTTAGAACTCTAAAAAAGACCAAATAATAATACAAAAAGATAGTTTTTTTCATATTTTCTAGTTTTTGCTTATAAAAAGATCTTTTTTTGAGCAAAAATCAATTCTTTTTGCTAAAATAATTTATTTAGAACTCTAAAAAAGACCAAATAATAATACAAAAAGATAGTTTTTTTCATATTTTCTAGTTTTTGCTGAAAAAAAGATCTTTTTTTCGGGTAAAATCAATTTTTTATGCTAAAATAATTTATTTAGAACTCTAAAAAAGACCAAATAATAATACAAAAAGATAGTTGTTTTCATATTTTCTAGTTTTTGCCTATAAAAAGATCTTTTTTTGAGCAAAAATCAATTCTTTTTGCTAAAATAATTTATTTAGAACTCTAAAAAAGACCAAATAATAATACAAAAAGATAGTTTTTTTCATATTTTCTAGTTTTTGCTTATAAAAAGATCTTTTTTTGAGCAAAAATCAATTCTTTTTGCTAAAATAATTTATTTAGAACTCTAAAAAAGACCAAATAATAATACAAAAAGATAGTTTTTTTCATATTTTCTAGTTTTTGCTGAAAAAAAGATCTTTTTTTCGGGTAAAATCAATTTTTTATGCTAAAATAATTTATTTAGAACTCTAAAAAAGACGAAATAATAATACAAAAAGATAGTTTTTTTCATATTTTCTAGTTTTTGCTGAAAAAAAGATCTTTTTTTCGGGTAAAATCAATTTTTTATGCTAAAATAATTTATTTAGAACTCTAAAAAAGACCAAATAATAATACAAAAAGATAGTTTTTTTCATATTTTCTAGTTTTTGCCTATAAAAAGATCTTTTTTTGAGCAAAAATCAATTCTTTTTGCTAAAATAATTTATTTGGAACTCTAAAATAGACGAAATAATAATACAAAAAGATAGTTTTTTTCATATTTTCTAGTTTTTGCTGAAAAAAAGATCTTTTTTTCGGGTAAAATCAATTCTTTTTGCTAAAATAATTTATTTGGAACTCTAAAAAAGACGAAATAATAATACAAAAAGATAGTTTTTTTCATATTTTCTAGTTTTTGCTGTAAAAAAAGATCTTTTTTTCGGGTAAAATCAATTCTTTTTGCTAAAATAATTTATTTAGAACTCTAAAAAAGACCAAATAATAATACAAAAAGATAGTTTTTTTCATATTTTCTAGTTTTTGCCTATAAAAAGATCTTTTTTTGAGCAAAAATCAATTCTTTTGCTAAAATAATTTATTTAGAACTCTAAAAAAGACCAAATAATAATACAAAAAGATAGTTTTTTTCATATTTTCTAGTTTTTGCTGAAAAAAAGATCTTTTTTTCGGGTAAAATCAATTCTTTTTGCTAAAATAATTTATTTGGAACTCTAAAAAAGACGAAATAATAATACAAAAAGATAGTTTTTTTCATATTTTCTAGTTTTTGCTGAAAAAAGAACTTTTTTTCGGGTAAAATCAATTCTTTTTGCTAAAATAATTTATTTAGAACTCTAAAAAAGACCAAATAATAATACAAAAAGATAGTTTTTTTCATATTTTCTAGTTTTTGCCTATAAAAAGATCTTTTTTTGAGCAAAAATCAATTCTTTTTGCTAAAATAATTTATTTGGAACTCTAAAAAAGACGAAATAATAATACAAAAAGATAGTATTTTCATATTTTCTAGTTTTTGCTGAAAAAAGAACTTTTTTTCGGGTAAAATCAATTCTTTTTGCTAAAATAATTTATTTAGAACTCTAAAAAAGACCAAATAATAATACAAAAAGATAGTTTTTTTCATATTTTCTAGTTTTTGCTTATAAAAAGATCTTTTTTTGAGCAAAAATCAATTCTTTTTGCTAAAATAATTTATTTAGAACTCTAAAAAAGACGAAATAATAATACAAAAAGATAGTTTTTTTCATATTTTCTAGTTTTTGCCTATAAAAAGATCTTTTTTTGAGCAAAAATCAATTCTTTTTGCTAAAATAATTTATTTAGAACTCTAAAATAGACGAAATAATAATACAAAAAGATAGTTTTTTTCATATTTTCTAGTTTTTGCCTATAAAAAGATCTTTTTTGAGCAAAAATCAATTCTTTTGCTAAAATAATTTATTTGGAACTCTAAAAAAGACGAAATAATAATACAAAAAGATAGTTTTTTTCATATTTTCTAGTTTTTGCTGAAAAAAGATCTTTTTTCGGGTAAAATCAATTCTTTTTGCTAAAATAATTTATTTAGAACTCTAAAAAAGACCAAATAATAATACAAAAAGATAGTTTTTTTCATATTTTCTAGTTTTTGCTGAAAAAAGATCTTTTTTCGGGTAAAATCAATTTTTTATGCTAAAATAATTTATTTAGAACTCTAAAAAAGACCAAATAATAATACAAAAAGATAGTTTTTTTCATATTTTCTAGTTTTTGCTGAAAAAAAGATCTTTTTTCGGGTAAAATCAATTTTTTATGCTAAAATAATTTATTTAGAACTCTAAAAAGACCAAATAATAATACAAAAAGATAGTTTTTTTCATATTTTCTAGTTTTTGCCTATAAAAAGATCTTTTTTGAGCAAAAATCAATTCTTTTTGCTAAAATAATTTATTTGGAACTCTAAAAAAGACGAAATAATAATACAAAAAGATAGTTTTTTCATATTTTCTAGTTTTTGCTGAAAAAAAGATCTTTTTTCGGGTAAAATCAATTCTTTTTGCTAAAATAATTTATTTGGAACTCTAAAAAAGACGAAATAATAATACAAAAAGATAGTTTTTTCATATTTTCTAGTTTTTGCTGAAAAAAAGATCTTTTTTTCGGGTAAAAATCAATTCTTTTGCTAAAATAATTTATTTGGAACTCTAAAAAAGACGAAATAATAATACAAAAAGATAGTTTTTTTCATATTTTCTAGTTTTTGCTGAAAAAAAGATCTTTTTTCGGGTAAAATCAATTCTTTTTGCTAAAATAATTTATTTGGAACTCTAAAAAGACGAAATAATAATACAAAAAGATAGTTTTTTTCATATTTTCTAGTTTTTGCTGAAAAAAAGATCTTTTTTCGGGTAAAATCAATTCTTTTTGCTAAAATAATTTATTTAGAACTCTAAAAAGACCAAATAATAATACAAAAAGATAGTTTTTTTCATATTTTCTAGTTTTTGCTGAAAAAAGATCTTTTTTCGGGTAAAATCAATTCTTTTTGCTAAAATAATTTATTTGGAACTCTAAAAAAGACGAAATAATAATACAAAAAGATAGTTTTTTTCATATTTTCTAGTTTTTGCTGAAAAAAAGATCTTTTTTTCGGGTAAAATCAATTCTTTTTGCTAAAACAATTTATTTAGAACTCTAAAAAAGACCAAATAATAATACAAAAAGATAGTTTTTTTCATATTTTCTAGTTTTTGCTGAAAAAAAGATCTTTTTTTCGGGTAAAATCAATTTTTTATGCTAAAATAATTTATTTAGAACTCTAAAAAAGACCAAATAATAATACAAAAAGATAGTTTTTTTCATATTTTCTAGTTTTTGCTGAAAAAAAGATCTTTTTCGGGTAAAATCAATTCTTTTTGCTAAAATAATTTATTTGGAACTCTAAAAAAGACGAAATAATAATACAAAAAGATAGTTTTTTTCATATTTTCTAGTTTTTGCTGAAAAAAAGATCTTTTTATATGGTAAAATCAATTCTTTTTGCTAAAATAATTTATTTGGAACTCTAAAAAAGACGAAATAATAATACAAAAAGATAGTTTTTTTCATATTTTCTAGTTTTTGCTGAAAAAAGAACTTTTTTTCGGGTAAAATCAATTCTTTTTGCTAAAATAATTTATTTAGAACTCTAAAAAAGACCAAATAATAATACAAAAAGATAGTTTTTTTCATATTTTCTAGTTTTTGCCTATAAAAAGATCTTTTTTGAGCAAAAATCAATTCTTTTTGCTAAAATAATTTATTTAGAACTCTTAAAAAGACCAAATAATAATACAAAAAGATAGTTTTTTTCATATTTTCTAGTTTTTGCTTATAAAAAGATCTTTTTTTGAGCAAAAATCAATTCTTTTTGCTAAAATAATTTATTTAGAACTCTAAAAAAGACCAAATAATAATACAAAAAGATAGTTTTTTTCATATTTTCTAGTTTTTGCTGAAAAAAAGATCTTTTTTTCGGGTAAAATCAATTCTTTTTGCTAAAATAATTTATTTAGAACTCTAAAAAGACCAAATAATAATACAAAAAGATAGTTGTTTTCATATTTTCTAGTTTTTGCCTATAAAAAGATCTTTTTGAGCAAAAATCAATTCTTTTGCTAAAATAATTTATTTAGAACTCTAAAAAAGACCAAATAATAATACAAAAAGATAGTTTTTTCATATTTTCTAGTTTTTGCTTATAAAAAGATCTTTTTTGAGCAAAAATCAATTCTTTTGCTAAAATAATTTATTTAGAACTCTAAAAAAGACCAAATAATAATACAAAAAGATAGTTTTTTTCATAGTTTCTAGTTTTTGCTTATAAAAAGATCTTTTTTGAGCAAAAATCAATTCTTTTTGCTAAAATAATTTATTTAGAACTCTAAAAAAGACCAAATAATAATACAAAAAGATAGTTGTTTTCATATTTTCTAGTTTTTGCCTATAAAAAGATCTTTTTTTGAGCAAAAATCAATTCTTTTTGCTAAAATAATTTATTTAGAACTCTAAAAAAGACGAAATAATAATACAAAAAGATAGTTTTTTTCATATTTTCTAGTTTTTGCTGAAAAAAAGATCTTTTTTCGGGTAAAATCAATTCTTTTTGCTAAAATAATTTATTTAGAACTCTAAAAAAGACCAAATAATAATACAAAAAGATAGTTTTTTCATATTTTCTAGTTTTTGCCTATAAAAAGATCTTTTTTGAGCAAAAATCAATTCTTTTTGCTAAAATAATTTATTTAGAACTCTAAAATAGACGAAATAATAATACAAAAAGATAGTTTTTTTCATATTTTCTAGTTTTTGCCTATAAAAAGATCTTTTTGAGCAAAAATCAATTCTTTTGCTAAAATAATTTATTTGGAACTCTAAAAAAGACGAAATAATAATACAAAAAGATAGTTTTTTTCATATTTTCTAGTTTTTGCTGAAAAAAGAACTTTTTTTCGGGTAAAATCAATTCTTTTTGCTAAAATAATTTATTTAGAACTCTAAAAAAAGACCAAATAATAATACAAAAAGATAGTTTTTTCATATTTTCTAGTTTTTGCTGAAAAAAAGATCTTTTTTTCGGGTAAAATCAATTTTTTATGCTAAAATAATTTATTTAGAACTCTAAAAAAGACCAAATAATAATACAAAAAGATAGTTTTTTTCATATTTTCTAGTTTTTGCTGAAAAAAAGATCTTTTTTTCGGGTAAAATCAATTTTTTATGCTAAAATAATTTATTTAGAACTCTAAAAAAGACCAAATAATAATACAAAAAGATAGTTTTTTTCATATTTTCTAGTTTTTGCCTATAAAAAGATCTTTTTTGAGCAAAAATCAATTCTTTTTGCTAAAATAATTTATTTGGAACTCTAAAAAAGACGAAATAATAATACAAAAAGATAGTTTTTTTCATATTTTCTAGTTTTTGCTGAAAAAAAGATCTTTTTTCGGGTAAAATCAATTCTTTTTGCTAAAATAATTTATTTGGAACTCTAAAAAAGACGAAATAATAATACAAAAAGATAGTTTTTTCATATTTTCTAGTTTTTGCTGAAAAAAAGATCTTTTTTTCGGGTAAAATCAATTCTTTTTGCTAAAATAATTTATTTGGAACTCTAAAAAAGACGAAATAATAATACAAAAAGATAGTTTTTTTCATATTTTCTAGTTTTTGCTGAAAAAAGAACTTTTTTTCGGGTAAAATCAATTCTTTTTGCTAAAATAATTTATTTGGAACTCTAAAAAGACGAAATAATAATACAAAAAGATAGTTTTTTTCATATTTTCTAGTTTTTGCTGAAAAAAGAACTTTTTTTCGGGTAAAATCAATTCTTTTTGCTAAAATAATTTATTTAGAACTCTAAAAAAGACCAAATAATAATACAAAAAGATAGTTTTTTTCATATTTTCTAGTTTTTGCTGAAAAAAAGATCTTTTGAGCAAAATCAATTCTTTTTGCTAAAATAATTTATTTGGAACTCTAAAAAAGACGAAATAATAATACAAAAAGATAGTTTTTTCATATTTTCTAGTTTTTGCTGAAAAAAAGATCTTTTTTTCGGGTAAAATCAATTCTTTTTGCTAAAATAATTTATTTAGAACTCTAAAAAAGACCAAATAATAATACAAAAAGATAGTTTTTTCATATTTTCTAGTTTTTGCTGAAAAAAGATCTTTTTTCGGGTAAAATCAATTTTTTTGCTAAAATAATTTATTTAGAACTCTAAAAAAGACCAAATAATAATACAAAAAGATAGTTTTTTTCATATTTTCTAGTTTTTGCCTAAAAAAGATCTTTTTTTTCGAGCAAAAATCAATTCTTTTTGCTAAAATAATTTATTTGGAACTCTAAAAAAGACGAAATAATAATACAAAAAGATAGTTTTTTTCATATTTTCTAGTTTTTGCTGAAAAAAGATCTTTTTTCGGGTAAAATCAATTCTTTTTGCTAAAATAATTTATTTGGAACTCTAAAAAAGACGAAATAATAATACAAAAAGATAGTTTTTTTCATATTTTCTAGTTTTTGCTGAAAAAAAGATCTTTTTTTCGGGTAAAATCAATTCTTTTGCTAAAATAATTTATTTAGAACTCTAAAAAAGACCAAATAATAATACAAAAAGATAGTTTTTTTCATATTTTCTAGTTTTTGCTATAAAAAGATCTTTTAAAAAATCAATTTTTTTGCTAAAATAATTTATTTAGAACTCTAAAAAGACCAAATAATAATACAAAAAGATAGTTTTTTTCATATTTTCTAGAAAAAAAGATCTTTTTTGAGCAAAATCAATTCTTTTGCTAAAATAATTTATTTAGAACTCTAAAAAAGACCAAATAATAATACAAAAAGATAGTTTTTTCATATTTTCTAGTTTTTGCTGAAAAGATCTTTTTTCGGGTAAAATCAATTCTTTTTGCTAAAATAATTTATTTAGGAACTCTAAAAAAGACCAAATAATAATACAAAAAGATAGTTTTTTTCATATTTTCTAGTTTTTGCTGAAAAAAGATCTTTTTTGAGCAAAATCAATTCTTTTTGCTAAAATAATTTATTTAGAACTCTAAAAAAGACCAAATAATAATACAAAAAGATAGTTTTTCATATTTTCTAGTTTTTGCTGAAAAAAGATCTTTTTTCGGGTAAAATCAATTCTTTTTGCTAAAATAATTTATTTAGAACTCTAAAAAAGACCAAATAATAATACAAAAAGATAGTTTTTTTTCATATTTTCTAGTTTTTGCTGAAAAAAGATCTTTTTTTCAGCAAAATCAATTCTTTTTGCTAAAATAATTTATTTAGGAACTCTAAAAAAGACGAAATAATAATACAAAAAGATAGTTTTTTCATATTTTCTAGTTTTTGCTGAAAAAAAGATCTTTTTTCGGGTAAAATCAATTCTTTTTGCTAAAATAATTTATTTGGAACTCTAAAAAAGACCAAATAATAATACAAAAAGATAGTTGTTTTCATATTTTCTAGTTTTTGCTGAAAAAAAGATCTTTTTTTCGGGTAAAATCAATTCTTTTTGCTAAAATAATTTATTTAGAACTCTAAAAAAGACCAAATAATAATACAAAAAGATAGTTGTTTTCATATTTTCTAGTTTTTGCTGAAAAAAAGATCTTTTTTCCGGGTAAAATCAATTCTTTTTGCTAAAATAATTTATTTGGAACTCTAAAAAAGACGAAATAATAATACAAAAAGATAGTTTTTTTCATATTTTCTAGTTTTTGCTGAAAAAAAGATCTTTTTTCGGGTAAAATCAATTCTTTTTGCTAAAATAATTTATTTGGAACTCTAAAAAGACGAAATAATAATACAAAAAGATAGTTTTTTCATATTTTCTAGTTTTTGCTGAAAAAAAGATCTTTTTTCGGGTAAAATCAATTCTTTTTGCTAAAATAATTTATTTAGAACTCTAAAAAAGACCAAATAATAATACAAAAAGATAGTTTTTTTCATATTTTCTAGTTTTTGCCTATAAAAAGATCTTTTTTGAGCAAAAATCAATTCTTTTTGCTAAAATAATTTATTTAGAACTCTAAAAAAGACCAAATAATAATACAAAAAGATAGTTTTTTTCATATTTTCTAGTTTTTGCTTATAAAAAGATCTTTTTTTGAGCATAATTAATTTTTTTTGCTAATAAAAATTATATTGGGCTCTATAAAAGACCAAAAAATAATACAAAAAGATAGTTTTTTTCATATTTTCTAGTTTTTGCTTATAAAAAGATCTTTTTTTGAGCAAAAATCAATTCTTTTTGCTAAAATAATTTATTTAGAACTCTAAAAAAGACCAAATAATAATACAAAAAGATAGTTTTTTTCATATTTTCTAGTTTTTGCCTATAAAAAGATCTTTTTTTGAGCAAAAATCAATTCTTTTGCTAAAATAATTTATTTAGAACTCTAAAAAAGACCAAATAATAATACAAAAAGATAGATTTTTTCATATTTTCTAGTTTTTGCTTATAAAAAGATCTTTTTTGAGCAAAAATCAATTCTTTTGCTAAAATAATTTATTTAGAACTCTAAAAAAGACCAAATAATAATCCAAAAAGATAGTTTTTTTCATATTTTCTAGTTTTTGCTTATAAAAAGATCTTTTTTGAGCAAAAATCAATTCTTTTGCTAAAATAATTTATTTAGAACTCTAAAAAGACCAAATAATAATACAAAAAGATAGTTGTTTTCATATTTTCTAGTTTTTGCCTATAAAAAGATCTTTTTTGAGCAAAAATCAATTCTTTTGCTAAAATAATTTATTTAGAACTCTAAAAAAGACGAAATAATAATACAAAAAGATAGTTTTTTTCATATTTTCTAGTTTTTGCTGAAAAAAAGATCTTTTTTTCGGGTAAAATCAATTCTTTTTGCTAAAATAATTTATTTAGAACTCTAAAAAAGACCAAATAATAATACAAAAAGATAGTTTTTTTCATATTTTCTAGTTTTTGCCTATAAAAAGATCTTTTTTTGAGCAAAAATCAATTCTTTTGCTAAAATAATTTATTTAGAACTCTAAAAAAGACCAAATAATAATACAAAAAGATAGTTTTTTTCATATTTTCTAGTTTTTGGCTATAAAAAGATCTTTTTTTGAGCAAAAATCAATTTTTTATGCTAAAATAATTTATTTAGAACTCTAAAAAAGACCAAATAATAATACAAAAAGATAGTTTTTTTCATATTTTCTAGTTTTTGCCTATAAAAAGATCTTTTTTTCGGGTAAAATCAATTCTTTTTGCTAAAATAATTTATTTAGA
Organism: Brachionus manjavacas; assembly: GCA_019054805.1. Classification (NCBI taxonomy): domain Eukaryota; kingdom Metazoa; phylum Rotifera; class Eurotatoria; order Ploima; family Brachionidae; genus Brachionus; species Brachionus manjavacas. The sequence continues at coordinate 3,174,360 of JAHQIY010000013.1, read as the reverse complement.
ACTCTAAAAAAGACCAAATAATAATACAAAAAGATAGTTTTTTTCATATTTTCTAGTTTTTGCTGAAAAAAAGATCTTTTTTTCGGGTAAAATCAATTTTTTATGCTAAAATAATTTATTTAGAACTCTAAAAAAGACCAAATAATAATACAAAAAGATAGTTTTTTTCATATTTTCTAGTTTTTGCTGAAAAAAAGATCTTTTTTGAGCAAAAATCAATTTTTTTGCTAAAATAATTTATTTAGAACTCTAAAAAAGACCAAATAATAATACAATAAGATAGTTTTTTTCATATATTCTAGTTTTTGCCTATAAAAAGATCTTTTTTGAGCAAAAATCAATTCTTTTTGCTAAAATAATTTATTTGGAACTCTAAAAAGACGAAATAATAATACAAAAAGATAGTTTTTTTCATATTTTCTAGTTTTTGCTGAAAAAAGATCTTTTTTTCGGGTAAAATCAATTCTTTTTGCTAAAATAATTTATTTGGAACTCTAAAAAAGACGAAATAATAATACAAAAAGATAGTTTTTCATATTTTCTAGTTTTTGCTGAAAAAAAGATCTTTTTTCGGGTAAAATCAATTCTTTTTGCTAAAATAATTTATTTGGAACTCTAAAAAAGACGAAATAATAATACAAAAAGATAGTTTTTTTCATATTTTCTAGTTTTTGCTGAAAAAAAGATCTTTTTTTCGGGTAAAATCAATTCTTTTTGCTAAAATAATTTATTTGGAACTCTAAAAAGACGAAATAATAATACAAAAAGATAGTTTTTTCATATTTTCTAGTTTTTGCTGAAAAAAAGATCTTTTTTCGGGTAAAATCAATTCTTTTTGCTAAAATAATTTATTTAGAACTCTAAAAAGACCAAATAATAATACAAAAAGATAGTTTTTCATATTTTCTAGTTTTTGCTGAAAAAGATCTTTTTTCGGGTAAAATCAATTCTTTTTGCTAAAATAATTTATTTGGAACTCTAAAAAAGACGAAATAATAATACAAAAAGATAGTTTTTTTCATATTTTCTAGTTTTTGCTGAAAAAAAGATCTTTTTTCGGGTAAAATCAATTCTTTTTGCTAAAACAATTTATTTAGAACTCTAAAAAGACCAAATAATAATACAAAAAGATAGTTTTTTTCATATTTTCTAGTTTTTGCTGAAAAAAGATCTTTTTTTCGGGTAAAATCAATTTTTTATGCTAAAATAATTTATTTAGAACTCTAAAAAAGACCAAATAATAATACAAAAAGATAGTTTTTTTCATATTTTCTAGTTTTTGCTGAAAAAAAGATCTTTTTTTCGGGTAAAATCAATTCTTTTTGCTAAAATAATTTATTTGGAACTCTAAAAAAGACGAAATAATAATACAAAAAGATAGTTTTTTTCATATTTTCTAGTTTTTGCTGAAAAAAAGATCTTTTTTTCGGGTAAAATCAATTCTTTTTGCTAAAATAATTTATTTGGAACTCTAAAAAAGACGAAATAATAATACAAAAAGATAGTTTTTTCATATTTTCTAGTTTTTGCTGAAAAAAGATCTTTTTTCGGGTAAAATCAATTCTTTTTGCTAAAATAATTTATTTAGAACTCTAAAAAAGACCAAATAATAATACAAAAAGATAGTTGTTTTCATATTTTCTAGTTTTTGCCTATAAAAAGATCTTTTTTGAGCAAAAATCAATTCTTTTTGCTAAAATAATTTATTTAGAACTCTAAAAAAGACCAAATAATAATACAAAAAGATAGTTTTTTTCATATTTTCTAGTTTTTGCTTATAAAAAGATCTTTTTTTGAGCAAAAATCAATTCTTTTTGCTAAAATAATTTATTTAGAACTCTAAAAAAGACCAAATAATAATACAAAAAGATAGTTTTTTTCATATTTTCTAGTTTTTGCTGAAAAAAAGATCTTTTTTTCGGGTAAAATCAATTCTTTTTGCTAAAATAATTTATTTAGAACTCTAAAAAAGACCAAATAATAATACAAAAAGATAGTTGTTTTCATATTTTCTAGTTTTTGCCTATAAAAAGATCTTTTTTGAGCAAAAATCAATTCTTTTTGCTAAAATAATTTATTTAGAACTCTAAAAAAGACCAAATAATAATACAAAAAGATAGTTTTTTTCATATTTTCTAGTTTTTGCTTATAAAAAGATCTTTTTTGAGCAAAAATCAATTCTTTTGCTAAAATAATTTATTTAGAACTCTAAAAAAGACCAAATAATAATACAAAAAGATAGTTTTTTTCATATTTTCTAGTTTTTGCTTATAAAAAGATCTTTTTTTTGAGCAAAAATCAATTCTTTTTGCTAAAATAATTTATTTAGAACTCTAAAAAGACCAAATAATAATACAAAAAGATAGTTGTTTTCATATTTTCTAGTTTTTGCCTATAAAAAGATCTTTTTGAGCAAAAATCAATTCTTTTTGCTAAAATAATTTATTTAGAACTCTAAAAAAGACCAAATAATAATACAAAAAGATAGTTTTTTTCATATTTTCTAGTTTTTGCCTATAAAAAGATCTTTTTTTGAGCAAAAATCAATTCTTTTTGCTAAAATAATTTATTTAGAACTCTAAAAAAGACCAAATAATAATACAAAAAGATAGTTTTTTTCATATTTTCTAGTTTTTGCCTATAAAAAGATCTTTTTTGAGCAAAAATCAATTCTTTTTGCTAAAATAATTTATTTAGAACTCTAAAAAAGACCAAATAATAATACAAAAAGATAGTTTTTTCATATTTTCTAGTTTTTGCTGAAAAAAGATCTTTTTTCGGGTAAAATCAATTCTTTTTGCTAAAATAATTTATTTGGAACTCTAAAAAAGACGAAATAATAATACAAAAAGATAGTTTTTTTCATATTTTCTAGTTTTTGCTGAAAAAAGAACTTTTTTTCGGGTAAAATCAATTCTTTTTGCTAAAATAATTTATTTAGAACTCTAAAAAAGACCAAATAATAATACAAAAAGATAGTTTTTTTCATATTTTCTAGTTTTTGCTGAAAAAGATCTTTTTTGAGCAAAAATCAATTCTTTTGCTAAAATAATTTATTTAGAACTCTAAAAAAGACCAAATAATAATACAAAAAGATAGTTTTTTTCATATTTTCTAGTTTTTGCTGAAAAAAGATCTTTTTTGAGCAAAAATCAATTCTTTTTGCTAAAATAATTTATTTAGAACTCTAAAAAAGACCAAATAATAATACAAAAAGATAGTTTTTTTCATATTTTCTAGTTTTTGCTTATAAAAAGATCTTTTTTGAGCAAAAAATCAATTCTTTTGCTAAAATAATTTATTTAGAACTCTAAAAAAAGACCAAATAATAATACAAAAAGATAGTTTTTTTCATATTTTCTAGTTTTTGCTTATAAAAAGATCTTTTTTTGAGCAAAAATCAATTCTTTTTGCTAAAATAATTTATTTAGAACTCTAAAAAAGACCAAATAATAATACAAAAAGATAGTTGTTTTCATATTTTCTAGTTTTTGCCTATAAAAAGATCTTTTTTGAGCAAAAATCAATTCTTTTGCTAAAATAATTTATTTAGAACTCTAAAAAAGACCAAATAATAATACAAAAAGATAGTTTTTTCATATTTTCTAGTTTTTGCTTATAAAAAGATCTTTTTTGAGCAAAAATCAATTCTTTTGCTAAAATAATTTATTTAGAACTCTAAAAAAGACCAAATAATAATACAAAAAAGATAGTTTTTTTCATATTTTCTAGTTTTTGCTGAAAAAAAGATCTTTTTTTCAGGTAAAATCAATTTTTTATGCTAAAATAATTTATTTGGAACTCTAAAAAAGACGAAATAATAATACAAAAAGATAGTTTTTTTCATATTTTCTAGTTTTTGCTGAAAAAAAGATCTTTTTTTCGGGTAAAATCAATTCTTTTTGCTAAAATAATTTATTTAGAACTCTAAAAAAGACCAAATAATAATACAAAAAGATAGTTGTTTTCATATTTTCTAGTTTTTGCCTATAAAAAGATCTTTTTTTGAGCAAAAATCAATTCTTTTTGCTAAAATAATTTATTTAGAACTCTAAAAAAGACCAAATAATAATACAAAAAGATAGTTTTTTTCATATTTTCTAGTTTTTGCTTATAAAAAGATCTTTTTTTGAGCAAAAATCAATTCTTTTTGCTAAAATAATTTATTTAGAACTCTAAAAAAGACCAAATAATAATACAAAAAGATAGTTGTTTTCATATTTTCTAGTTTTTGCCTATAAAAAGATCTTTTTTGAGCAAAAATCAATTCTTTTTGCTAAAATAATTTATTTAGAACTCTAAAAAGACCAAATAATAATACAAAAAGATAGTTTTTTTCATATTTTCTAGTTTTTGCTTATAAAAAGATCTTTTTGAGCAAAAATCAATTCTTTTTGCTAAAATAATTTATTTAGAACTCTAAAAAAGACCAAATAATAATACAAAAAGATAGTTGTTTTCATATTTTCTAGTTTTTGCCTATAAAAAGATCTTTTTTGAGCAAAAATCAATTCTTTTGCTAAAATAATTTATTTAGAACTCTAAAAAAGACCAAATAATAATACAAAAAGATAGTTGTTTTCATATTTTCTAGTTTTTGCCTATAAAAGATCTTTTTTGAGCAAAAATCAATTCTTTATGCTAAAATAATTTATTTAGAACTCTAAAAAAGACCAAATAATAATACAAAAAGATAGTTGTTTTTCATATTTTCTAGTTTTTGCCTATAAAAAGATCTTTTTTGAGCAAAAATCAATTCTTTTGCTAAAATAATTTAATTAGAACTCTAAAAAAGACCAAATAATAATACAAAAAGATAGTTTTTTTCATATTTTCTAGTTTTTGCCTATAAAAAGATCTTTTTTTGAGCAAAAATCAATTCTTTTTCAAAAATAATTTATTTTGAACTCTAAAAAAGACCAAATAATAATACAAAAAGATAGTTTTTTTCATATTTTCTAGTTTTTGCTGAAAAAAAGATCTTTTTTGAGCAAAAATCAATTTTTATGCTAAAATAATTTATTTGGAACTCTAAAAAAGACCAAATAATAATACAAAAAGATAGTTTTTTTCATATTTTATAGTTTTTGCCTATAAAAAGATCTTTTTTGAGCAAAAATCAATTCTTTTGCTAAAATAATTTATTTAGAACTCTAAAAAAGACCAAATAATAATACAAAAAGATAGTTTTTTTCATATTTTCTAGTTTTTGCCTATAAAAAGATCTTTTTTTGAGCAAAAATCAATTCTTTTTGCTAAAATAATTTATTTGGAACTCTAAAAAAGACCAAATAATAATACAAAAAGATAGTTTTTTTCATATTTTCTAGTTTTTGCTGAAAAAAAGATCTTTTTTTCGGGTAAAATCAATTTTTTATGCTAAAATAATTTATTTGGAACTCTAAAAAAGACGAAATAATAATACAAAAAGATAGTTTTTTTCATATTTTCTAGTTTTTGCTGAAAAAAGATCTTTTTTCGGGTAAAATCAATTCTTTTTGCTAAAATAATTTATTTAGAACTCTAAAAAGACCAAATAATAATACAAAAAGATAGTTGTTTTCATATTTTCTAGTTTTTGCCTATAAAAAGATCTTTTTTTGAGCAAAAATCAATTCTTTTTGCTAAAATAATTTATTTAGAACTCTTAAAAGACCAAATAATAATACAAAAAGATAGTTTTTTTCATATTTTCTAGTTTTTGCTTATAAAAAGATCTTTTTTTGAGCAAAAATCAATTCTTTTGCTAAAATAATTTATTTAGAACTCTAAAAAAGACCAAATAATAATACAAAAAGATAGTTGTTTTCATATTTTCTAGTTTTTGCCTATAAAAAGATCTTTTTTGAGCAAAAATCAATTCTTTTGCTAAAATAATTTATTTAGAACTCTAAAAAGACCAAATAATAATACAAAAAGATAGTTTTTTTCATATTTTCTAGTTTTTGCTTATAAAAAGATCTTTTTTGAGCAAAAATCAATTCTTATGCTAAAATAATTTATTTAGAACTCTAAAAAAGACCAAATAATAATACAAAAAGATAGTTGTTTTCATATTTTCTAGTTTTTGCCTATAAAAAGATCTTTTTTGAGCAAAAATCAATTCTTTTGCTAAAATAATTTATTTAGAACTCTAAAAAAGACCAAATAATAATACAAAAAGATAGTTTTTTCATATTTTCTAGTTTTTGCCTATAAAAAGATCTTTTTTTGAGCAAAAATCAATTCTTTTTGCTAAAATAATTTATTTGGAACTCTAAAAAAGACCAAATAATAATACAAAAAGATAGTTTTTTTCATATTTTCTAGTTTTTGCCTATAAAAAGATCTTTTTTTGAGCAAAAATCAATTCTTTTTGCTAAAATAATTTATTTAGAACTCTAAAAAAGACCAAATAATAATACAAAAAGATAGTTTTTTTCATATTTTCTAGTTTTTGCCTATAAAAAGATCTTTTTTTGAGCAAAAATCAATTCTTTTGCTAAAATAATTTATTTAGAACTCTAAAAAAGACCAAATAATAATACAAAAAGATAGTTTTTTTCATATTTTCTAGTTTTTGCCTATAAAAAGATCTTTTTTGAGCAAAAATCAATTCTTTTGCTAAAATAATTTATTTGGAACTCTAAAAAAGACCAAATAATAATACAAAAAGAAAGTTTTTTTCATATTTTCTAGTTTTTGCTGAAAAAAGATCTTTTTTGAGCAAAAATCAATTCTTTTTGCTAAAATAATTTATTTAGAACTCTAAAAAGACCAAATAATAATACAAAAAGATAGTTTTTTTCATATTTTCTAGTTTTTGCTGAAAAAAGATCTTTTTTTCGGTAAAAATCAATTTTTTATGCTAAAATAATTTATTTGGAACTCTAAAAAAGACCAAATAATAATACAAAAAGATAGTTTTTTTCATATTTTCTAGTTTTTGCTGAAAAAAAGATCTTTTTTTGAGCAAAAATCAATTCTTTTTGCAAAAATAATTTATTTGGAACTCTAAAAAAGACGAAATAAAAGTATTTGATGATAGAGATTTAATTTTAACAACAATATTACTTTTATTTTTTAAATTAATAAATAAATTAATTCTCATTTCTAATTTCTTTTCATATAATACAATTTTTTTTATTTATTTTTATTTTTTAGATTATGTTTTTCTATAATTTTAATTTCTTCTTAATTTTATATTTTGCAAAACCCTGTTTTTTACTTTCATCAGCGCATATTATTTCAAATCAAAAACCTGCTTCGGCTGAGTCTCATTCAAGCTTTACCTCAAAAACAATCTTCCATGATGTATCAAATGCTGTTGTTTGTGATGATTCAGAGAGATGTGTGAGGATAAAAGAATTTTCTATTCCTGATAACCATTCTTTAAATTGCTTCGAATATTTTCTACCAATTTATTTTCGTGATATGCAATTAGGATTTTATCATCCACAAGGTGGAATTATTTATAGTAAACAAAAATACCTCGACCATTGTCGAAAGATAAAAAGGTAAAAAATATGTAATGAAATTATATTTTATTGTCTTAATCAATTTTTTTTAAAGATATACTTTAAATGAAAAAGATTTATTAATAGTGATAAGAGACTCGATTGTTTTAAATGAAAAAAAGAATGCAGATGAAATAATCGAATGGCAATTATTTAAGAATAGTGAATTTTTATGCTGGATTTATTTTAAATTAGGAATTTATGATGAAGAAAATGACAAATTGCTTTTGTTTGCTGCATTAAAGGTGAGATTTTATTGATAATAACTTGATTTATAATGAATTTTAATTTAAAGAATGCTTTATTTTATGTCACAATTCTTTCTATTGGCAAGCATCTTGGGTTAAAATTATACTTTATATATGAATGCTTGATTCTTTTAACTGAAGAAACCAAAATGAAAGAAAAGTTACAAAAATCACAAATATCAAAGAAAACGAAATAAGTTTACATGGAAAATAAAGATCAATCAATCTTGTTTTTTTTATAATATTTTGTTCTTTAGTTTAAGCTTTTGATAAATGTTATTTTTATTTGTCAAATAAAAAAATTATTTTAAAGATATTTTTTATTAAATAATTTATTTTCTTTTATTTTATTTCTCAATGTATTTTATGTTTTTAGATTAAATAATTTTTTAAAATGGCTCCTAGAAAAATTCAAGCAGCTGTTACAACAAATCATAAGTGTTTTATTTGTCACCGAAAACGTTCTGAACGAATAAAACCTTCTCGTATTTCAATGAATTTAGTTTTGCATGCCTATAAGAAACACAAAATAGTAATTAATGAAAATTCAAGATGCTGCAAAAGTCATTTAGACAATGAAGGTTTGATTAAAAGTGAATGTTATAGCAAAATTCGTACAAAAATGAAATCTTTTAATAATGGGCTGATTTCTATGCTTGACATTTCAGAAATTGGTCAAAAAAGCATATTTGAGAAGTTTGCTGATTTTTCTTCTCTTGAAGAATCTCTTTGCTTGGAGATCACAGGATGGACAAAAGAACAATTTTTACGCTTTTCACGATTTATCACAAAAATTAAAAATACCAAAAACAGAACAAAAGAACAGCTAATTGCATTATATCGTTTCTGGTTACGTACAGGCACAAAGCAATATGTCATAGCGAAAATGTTCAATAAAAACACAACTCAACAACATATTAGTAAATACTTGTCCCAAATTAGAGAGGCTATTTATCAAGATTTTGTTCCATTTTTCCTTGGAACAGAGAAAACGAGGGAATTTTATTTGAAACATAATAATCTAATGGTAACAGAGCTACTTGAATTAAAAAACCAAGAATTAGTGATAATATGTGATGGGACTTACACTCACATTGAGAAAAGCTTTAATAATGAGATGCAATATCGAACTTATAGTGTTCAAAAATCTACATCATTAATAAAACCATTTATTATCTGTTGCTCTGATGGTTACATAATTGATTGCTATGGAGCATTTGATGCAAACCTAAACGATGCTAGTATATTAAAATACGTTTTGTCTAAAGATCAAAATTTAAAAAATAAAATTCTCCTTCCTGGAAAAACTAAAATTATTCTTGATAGAGGTACAAATTATTAATAAAACCATTTTGATAAATTATGGATTATTTTTCATTAGGATTTCGAGATGTTGTTGAATTATTGATGCAAGAGTTTGAATACGATGTGAGAATTCCAACATGTTATCAAATAGAAAAATCAGAAGACGAACAAGAAAAAAATGGATGCAAATCAAAACAGCTTTCCTCAGAGCAGGCAAATAAAACAAGAATTGTTACAAAAGTAAAATTATTTTTTAAACTCAGATCTTATAATTAATTTTTTAAAATAAGTGTCGATTTATAATTGAAAAAAAAATAGGAGATATAAAAAAATTCCAAGCTCTAGATAATGTACGAAATACCGAAATAGGTCATATTCAAATTGATTATCGAATTGCTTGTGCAATGCTTAACTTTTATCACAAGCCATGTTGCCCAGATGAAAAAAATGTGGTTAAAATTGCTCGAAGGATAAAGAAAAAAAGCAAAACATACTCAAATAAGCTTAATTTTCTTTTAGCAAAGCAATTAGATACGAAATTAATCACTCCGATTGATTTATTCAGTATAATTGACTTCCCTGTAATTAGAAAAAATAAAATTCGAAATAAAATATTCTTTGGATCATATCAATTAAAACAAGCAAATTCCTATGCTAAAGATTTAATCTTTAGTAGCACTGCTTATGTTGTCAGCAATAATATGATTAAAAAAATTGTAAATGAAAGATTTATAAAAGAATTCAAAGATTCAAAAATACTGGCATTTGAACTGATTTCGCGTCATAGACGTTCAAGAAAAAAAATAAACAAAGAGCAAAATGAAAACTATATAAGAAAATTTAGAAATACATATAAAGTATTTATTCAATATATACCAGGATTAAATAGAACCAGAGCAATTCAAGGTTGTTTTTTTTTACTTTTAAATTGTTTAATTATTAGATTTTATTTCAAGCCTTCATTTGTAACTGTTTGTCAGGTCAAAAAACAGCTGGTTGTTGTAGTCATGTTGCCAGTGTTATTTATTTCCTCAGCTACTTAAAGTTCCGTCTTTCGGGTATTAACTTAAGAGGAGAGTATTTGAACAAGATTGTGATAGATTTAGATAATAATCAGATTCCGAACAGACCAATTATTATTCGAGGAAAAAGAAACAGAAAAGAAAGTTCAAGCGATTCTGAATTAACTTCAAGTGAATCGGAACAAAGTGATGTTGATAATTCTGTTGAGCAGGTAACAACATTACAAAATCACTATGATGAAATTGCAGACTCTGAATTGATCAATTTTAAAATGAATATTCCAACATGGGGTTCTTTAATAAAATACAAAGGAATATCCGATGTTTATGTAACAAACACAAGTCCAGTTAACTATTTTTTACTTGCATTTTGGCTAATTTATTCTAGAAATCCTAATATTTTTAATGATTTGCCCTCAAATGATTCAAAATTTATATTAATCGAAATTATCGAAATGATAGATAAAAAAAATTGGAACAAGGCAATAGAATTGTGGATTAGTAGTATAATGGTAGATGGGAAAAATCTAAACGTTTCAATGCATACAAATCATATTACAATGCATGGTACAGAAAAAAATTGTTTTCTTGTATATTTAAATGATTTTCAAAAACATCGATTGATTAAAAAATGTACTATAAGCTGTAATTTAAATGACAGGATAATAAAGGATATTTCATACGATATATTTTTTAAAAAATCAAATCAAAAAATCATTTTGTTTTATTTTAATCTTGAAAAATGCAAAGAATGTTGTGCTGATTCTAAATGTGAAGTTAAATTTTTTAATAGTCCATCATTTTTATTTATTCAATCCTATCATAATAATGTTTTTATAAATGAATTACCAAATGTGATTACATGTGATAATAATAAATATCAGTATCTATGCTCAACATTAAAAAAGCCTGGACATATTGTTGGGATTTTTAAAATTGCGGGAACATATTGGGTAATTGACGACATATATCAAAGCGCAAAAGAATTGGCGGGTGCAAAAAAATTAGAAAAAAATCAAAAAAAAGAAAATTACTACTTTAGAAAGATACCGACAAATATTTCTCTTTATTATTTAATTTAATTTTTTTTAATTTTTATAATTAAAATTTTTTTTAAGCAAAAAATATCAAACTTTCAATTATTTTATTTATTCAAACTTTAGATTTGCGAAAATGGTTAAAATATTTATATCAAGGAAAAGAACACGAATTTATTTTAAAAAATTATATACAGTCCATGTTGATTTGAAAAATATCAAGATGATCAAAAATCTAATATTTGTTCTTTTTCTAATTTTTGTTTTTCACTTACAAATTAAAAAATATATATAAAAAAAATCGAACATTTAAAGAAAACAATTTAAGTCACAGAAAATTAGTGAATATCAAAAATTAAAAGAAGAACAAATATTAGATTTTTGACACACAGATTATCAATTTACAAATAAATAAAGAAACAATAATGAAAAAATACACAAGAAAATATATTTATGCCATTATTTTTAACTTAAAGGCAAGTGTGCAAAATTATATAAAGAAAACTAAATTAGACAATCTCACGTGTAATGATAGAATCTGTTTCGTTCATCTTTAATTTTGAAAAAAAATCATCCATGACTGCATTTTCGTAAGGATTAACATCACATTGACCGGACTAAAGTTAGAAAAAAATAATTAATTTTTCAATTTTTAATTTAAAAAACTCTGAAACTGTCGTCAGTATAAGTTTGGGATTGCATTGGGACGCAATGAAACTGATTCGGATCATATATTTTCTGCTAGTTAATTGAGAAAATTAGAGTTGAATTTTTCAGTAAAAAAAAAATTTACCTGATTATTTATACTAAATTGAGTTTCAGCATCATTTTTTTTCAATACAAATGACGACACAAGATTGCTTTGATTTTTTTTGACAGTCTTAAATACTTAAAAATTAAAAAACTAAATAAACAAAAATAACAATTAAACTTACATGATTTTGAGTTTTTGAAAGGAAAAAGTTAAAACCAAAAAGGCAAAAGCAAGCAAAAAACATGAAAAAAACAAAACCAAATATAGTTTTAATTTGAGCAAATTGAACATAAACTTCAACTCTCATCATAGTTGCTTGAAAGCTTGTCAAATTAGTTAAGTTGTCACCTGTTGTAACTATTTCTAAAGGGATATTTTTGGTCGAACTAGACCAAATGTCTCTGATGAAGTTGTTGAAATTAGCATGCACTTAATTCAAGAAAATTAATTCTGAATGATTAAAATTAAGAGAAAATCTAGTTTAATAGTTAAAACTTTCAAAAAAATTAATAAAAAAAATTAAAATCACTTAAAAAATTAAATTCTTTAACTTTGTTTTTTAAAGCCAAAAAAAAGAAAAAGAAAAACTATTTTTTTTAAGGATTTTTTGGAGTTAGAAAGAAAAAATAAACAATATTTTAAAGAGCTTAGCTTTTTTATTCAAGTCAAGTGGTTTCAAAAAAAAAAATCTTCAGACTTTGTTTTCTAGTAAGAGCTTACAAAAAAAATCAAAAAGCATGAGAACAAAGTCTTAAGATAAAAATTAATTCGGTTGAAAAAGATGATTCATATGTTAAAAAAAATTCATTTTATTTTTAATTAAAAATTAAAATTTTTTTTTATTTCTTGGCTCAAAAAATTCTTGGCGTCACTTGCTAAGAAGCGTGTGAAACACACAATTTTTTTTAACTTCGATAACATGGCTTATTTTGTGATGTTTTCGCCAGTGACAAGTCGTCGTGACAACTTTGGTTAGTCACACTTTATTCCTTGCTATTTCGGCTATTAATATTAACTTTTTTTAGTAAACTTTAAGAAAATCTAAAAATAAACAATTTTCTGGACGAACACAATCTGGAACAAATACAGCAGTTTTGGACACGCACCTGCACGAGCCGGGCATAGAAATAATCCGAGCCGAACTAACAGTCTGTAGGCGAGTATGACCTACAGACTGGGTTCATTTATTTTAATCATGATTCTCAAAATTTTTTTACAATTAAATTTTTTAATCCTTTTTTTCTACAACTTTTAAAATTAAAATATATTTAGTACAAACTAAAACTTACTTTTACGCTTTTTCTTACTTTCCTCTTCAGATTATAAATTAACATAAGGAAAGGGAAGAAGGAGACATGATAAATTTTGTTAAGTTTATTTTGAAAAAAATGCAATTTTCAATACCAAAATTCTTCACCAATTTTGCTGAATTTCTTGATTTAGTTTCATTTTGCCGGTAGATCTTAAAAAGACCTCTAAAATGATATATTTTTCATTTGATTGCTATTATTGGTTCAATAAATAAATAAGGTCCAAAATTCAATGCAAATAGCGTATTGTTCTTTGTTTAACTTAACCCTAGAAGCATCAACGAGTCAAAATGACTCTTTTTCGATTTTTGGCCGCTAAAATCTAAGTCAATTTTTGCTATTTTGAGCATAATTTTTTTTTCAGCATAAAAATAAGAATAACTTTCTAAATTAACTAAATTCAAAAAAAATAAATATTTCCTTTGTACAAAATCAAGTATATACTCCTAGAAGCACCAAAACGAGTCATTTTGACTAGTTTTTTAAATAAAATTTTTAATTTATCTACAAAATCAATGGATGAGTCATAAAATATTTATAAAAAGTATAAAAATCTATAAAAAACTGACTCAAATCCGAATACTTGAACGAAGATAGGCAAATTTAAAAAATTCAAAAATTATACTTTGCGTATTTTACATGAAATCTTTTGTTGACTCGTGTTGTTGCGCACAATGATGCTTCGATGCCGGGATTAATACTCAAATTGAATAATACAAACTAGTAACTAGTAAATAAAATTTACAAACTTTAAATTAAGAAAACGATTGGCTTGGCAAATTTGAAATTGGAAAATAATAGCGTCGGCACGTTAGAAATCTAAACGTAAATTTGAATGTTAGCAATGTCGCTAGCTAATCAAAGCGAAATTCCTCGATGGATTTTCAAAAATTTTGTTAAGCTAAATTTAAACAAGCTAGACAAGCCAGTTAGCCACAAGACTCTGTTCTGGTCATTTGACACATAAATTTACCATAGCTGAGAAATTGAAGTCGTTAGAAAGACTAAAAATTGACTACAGTGAACTCTTTATAGAACAAGAAGAAATTCCAACAAACACTGATGAAATTGTGGATAAAATGCCAAAAACCCCAGAATATCAATCAAATGTATCAAATAAGCAAGATTCGATTGCATTACTTCTCTCAAGTGCTCAAATTTTAAAAACTCTAGTATTAGAGGATCACTTAAATACTCTACAAATTCCACCGGATTTTTTTTTTAATATTTTTTTTGCGGTCATAAATAAAATTATTATTATTTATTCAGTATTAAATTAAAAAAATTCAAATTTGTATAAATTTTATTATAAGAAAAATGAAAAACATTTTATTTGAAAGAAAATTTATTAACAAAACTTAGACAATTTACTTTATTTTACATATTTTATGCGTTCATTTTTTTTGAATAAAAAAATTTGATTTTTTAACAAAAGTCTTTCATTCCAAATTTCAACCAACCAATATATCCTAAATAATTCGGACGATTCACTCACTATGATAATAAATGAATCAAATATTTATTTTGATTTTAAAAATTACATTTCAATTACTTAGCCACGTAATAAATATGGAAGAGGAGAAGCTAATTTAGTTAAAGAAGGCATAGAATTTACTTAAGAACTTACATAGAATTTACTAAAGAAGGCATAGAATTTAATAAGACTTTTCATTTGAGGAGTTTTTTCCAGAAATTCTCTCAATTAAGTTAAATTATGGAAAAAACGATCAACTTTATGTGTTTTGCCTATACAACCCAACTAATGTAATTCTTAATTTTGATCTTTTTAAAAATATATAGGAAATGTAAAAATTATATTATTGGTGGTGATCTTAACCATCGGATAAAACAACTAGGCTGTATAGGGGAAAATTAAAATGGAATTATTTTGGCAAAGATAATTAATGATTTAGATTTTTCTGTAATCAATGATGAAACCCCTACTTTTAATATCTTTAAAAGAGAATATTTTGAAATTCTTGATTCGTTTTTAGTCTCATCCTCATTAAAAAATTAAATAAATGAGTTTTAAGTTCTCAGTTATCAGGATATGATAAGTGACCATTTTACGATCGAAACTTCCATAGCTTTTGATTACTTATTAACTGTGAAATTCCTATCAAAAAAGTTTAATTATAAAAAAGCAAATTGGCATTTAAGTTTTACATTTCTAAAGACATTTCTTTGTGGCTTCTGCACGGGCGATTGACGAACAAAACGAAACAATTACAAAAACAATATTTGCAGCTGCACAAAAAAGTATACCTTTTCGGTCTCAAAAAGTTTTCAAGAGCAGTCTACCTCCTTATTTTGTAGATTTGATTAAAGAACGTAGGAAAATAAGAAGATATTTTCAAAAAACCCGCGGTCAAACAACAAAACAAAGATATAATCATTTAACATTGGAAATTAAAATTAGCAATATATTTTGGAATCAAAATTGTTTTGATTTTATTTAAAAGATGGGAAAAAACCCCCCTCAAGTTTTGTTAATTTTACTAGACCTCATTGAATCCTCAGCCAGATCGTTTTCCATTTCGGTGGCTAAGTAAAATCCAGTGCTTAAATGTTTAAAGCGGATAAAATGGGACCATCTAGCAGCTTCCCCACGGTATTCATTTTGCCCTACGCTACATTTTTCACAGAGCTTTGTACGAAGTGGAATATGTTGAGGAAAACTTTCAGTACTTCTAATAAAAATTTGTTGCCTTCCTTTATACTCATCACAAGTTCATATTTTTCTTGCTCAGCATCAAACAATCCGATCACTTCTAAAAAATTTTAAATAATTTACTTTGCTATTTTTTTAAATAAAAAAATTAAAATTGAAAGCTCGCAGTTTGTGACCAGCAAGCTTTTAATTTTTTAGTATGTAATTTTTAATTTTTGACATGACAAAATACAATTAATTTAAGTCTTTTTTATGTTCAAGCCAAAATTTCAACTAATAAATTTTATTCAAAACTCTGTCAAATTTTAAAATAATATTAAAAAAAAATGAATAAGTCGAATTATCTTTCGGTTGAAAAAATTAAACCATTGATATTTAAAAAGTTTCTTTCGTCCAAGAAAAATTATGGAAACTAGGGTTTAATGTTAGAGTTATTCAAAAAAGTCGATCAACTAAATTTTTAACACTTTTTTCAGACGTATACGTGAACTTTTAAAATCTGGAAAGACGACAGACAGACACGACTATCGCAATTTTCAGATAAATCAACGAATATCTAGACAACCCTAAACCCTCAACCCAAAAAAGTAAGTTTAAATTACCTCAAATATGTTGCTGCTTGGTATTTATCAGATTCCAAGTGAATTCATTGAATTTTTCCAAATTTTGTGTTATAAACCTTAAATTATGAAATATAGTTCTTTCCGGATCTGTTAGGATCTAGTGGTTCGCGTTTATAACGCAAATAATAAAAGAAATTAAGAAAACAACAAATATTTCAAAAAGAAAACAACAATAATTTCAAATTTCTTTCTGATCGCGCATGTCTAATATTTTACACAGTGTTAAATACTATCACTTGCTAAGCGCATGAGATCATAGTATTTCACTGTGAAACTATAGACATAAGTTGAATAGAGTCGGTGTTGTAGTTATTGAGAGAACTACAACATTTGTATATATTTTTCTATGAAAATATTAAAGAGTTTAAAAAAATTAGATTTATAAAATAGAGTTACTTGAGTGCAAAAAATTTTTTTCAATCAAATTGAATGAATTATTGATACTATTTTTAATTCGTTTAATAAAACTTATATTAATAATAAGAGTCGCAAGATCTCTCCCGATCGAGAGTTGAATTCTAATTTCCTCTAACAAATTGAAAAATCCATTAAACGATAATGTTGTAATAAACGATTTGTTTGCTCTTTCTATTCAAAGATTATAAATCAGTCGAATTGACTTTTAAAATCTATATTAAAAGGCGGTGTTGATCTTTGGATTTGTCTTTGGAAAAAATTAGTCTCATAAAATTAGCTTTTTTATTTATCAGTCAATTATTTGAGTATGGTAAAATAATTTTCCATGTCATTGCTTATTTTTTCAAGAACAAGCAAAAAAGAGGATGCATTTTTCAATTGCTTTTCAGACTCTTGAACACAACTAAAAATAAAATTAAAAAAAAAAGGACTATTAAAAAAATTTACCTCTGGATCCAGATTTAATGCCGAAGCAAACTATTTTTATTTAATTTAATTTTCCTTTCATTCTCAATAACTATATATGTAAATTTTTTATGAAATAACTTTAAAAATTGTATCAAATATTGATCCACTGGTTAATGGCATTGTATTGTCTAGACGGTGATCAATGATCTAAATGATAAAATGATTATTAATATTGAAAACTTAGTAAAAAAATTCCATACTTGATTGCTTGATTCGAATTAATTTTTTTCGATTAATCTGAGTGAAAATTAAAACTTTTTCTCAGATGAATTGTATATTATGTCGTTACATTAAGGATTCGATTATTTTTCGGAGCATAAATCGTTGCTTAAGATGCCATTTTTTTAATCAATTTTTTAAATATAACTTGGGTTTAAAAATTCTTTTTTAAAAATAATAATATAAAGTTATCATGCAAAACTTATGTTAACCAAAATTTTTTAAATTATTTGATCATTGGTTGTCAAAATGCTCATTTAAAACTGTAAATCAACTTGAATTAAACTTAAACGTGGAATTAATAGTGAACGGTAGGGTTTAACGTCATTATAAAAGGAATTGGAAATAAGGAGACCCTAGCACGATTATTTTTCAATAATAACAATAATAAAAAAAGTAAAATAAGTAAGATAAATGTTATTTTTTTAGATAAAGAGATGGGGAATAAAGAAAAGCATATAATTTACACTGAACGGGAGAGTCACTAAGAAAGTAATTGAATTCAAAGAGACTCTAGCACGTAAATTTCATAATAAATAAAGTAATGATTATAGAAAAAAAAGTGAGGTTAATAATAAAACCCCGATTAGGATAAAGAGAGGGGGAATATATTTATGAAGATATTTATGGGTTAAGATGTGTAGTCTCTATTGTTGGTAAAAAGCCTGAATGTTATTTTTATGACGATGAAAATCATAATGTAGCAAAATGTCAAGTTAAAGAATCCTTGTAAGGAAAATGTCAGCAAAAACGACATTTCACACATAAATTTACCATAGCTGAGAAATTGAAGTCGTTAGAAAGACTAAAAATTGACTACAGTGAACTCTATATTGAACAAGAAGAAATTCCAACAAACACTGATGAAATTGTGGATAAAATGACAAAAACCCCAGAATATCAATCAAATGTATAGTAAGATGAATTAGTACAGTCAACTCTCGTTTATCCGAATAGAAATCGTCTTAAGAAATCATTGTTGAGATTAAAATATCCGGATAGTTAATTTTACCAAAATAAAAATTTTTTTATACAAAAATACATTTATTTATTTAACAAATTACAAATTAAACTATCGGAATAAAATTGCCAAAAAAAATAATTTAGTTTCGTGACAAAAAAATTAACCAAGCTTGGTTGTGTTAGGCTTGATGCCTTAACGTCAATGAATCTTGACTTAGAATAAGATATACAATCAGCATCTTTGTCATTCATCAAAGATGATTGTTCCATAAACAAACAAAAATTTTTAAAGCCTTCAAAAGCCTCTTAAGATCCAACTTTAACAACCTCCTCTTGTATTTGAACAGCTTCTGTTACATTATCTTCCAACATTCTGGGACTTTCTTACCATTTCAATGATGTCGATGTCTGATAAGCTTAGAGACTAAAACTCATATTCGAATAAATAATTATTTTTATTGCTGAATACATTGACAATAAGCCCGAAGTTTTTTGTTTGGATGTCAAATTAAACCGAACAAAAAACTTCGGTTTAACAAATGAATTTTACATGTAAAGGTATGGGAAAAAGCTCCGAGCCCGATAAATTTTGTTCGGTTATCGAATTATTCGGACTAAAGTGTATTCGGATTATCGAGACTTGACTGTACTTGGTTGAATTAGAACAGTGGCTTTTCAAGTGGAAAATGAAGATTTCGGTTGAAAAGTCTTGCTCAATGATTTTTACTAAAAACAACAAAGAAAGTTTAATTTAAGGATTTATGGGAATAGAATCGAAAGCTTAAAAGAAATAAGTTCCTAGGTATTAAATTTGATTCTAAATTAACATTTTCTTCAATGATAGATGAAATTAAAGAACGTTGCAATTCAAGGCTAAATTTAATAAAAATCTTGTTGAATAAAAAATGGGGCCTTCACTTAAACACTTTAGGAAACCTTTTTAAGTCTTTGATTGGATCTATTCTAGTTTATTCTTTTCTTTGTCTTAACACTTTTTCAGAAACTATCAAAAGGTTAGAAGTAATCCAAAATTTAGCAGTTCGTTCTATACTAAAACTAAGAAATGATACTCCCTCCAACATAATACATAATGAGCCATATAATAAACTTAAACTACTAACAGTCTCAAATCGACTTTTTGAGTTGAGTGAGAGATATGTTAGGTCAGGACTGAGCCATTCTGCTCCATTAACTGTTAGACTGGTGGAAGAATATAACAAAGGTTTCGAATCAAGATACATCGAGTATACCCAGCTCCATTGTGTAATTGCTACCTTACTATTTCTTCCTTTTTTACTGAATTATCAAATATTTAAAAATATGTTTTCTGTTACTCTCCATCAAAATTAATCTAATTTTAATTTTAATATTTATTTACTTTTTAACTTACATCATTTAAACTTTATTTTTTTTCTTACTTTTTATTTTAATTTTATATTATTTAACTTTATTTTAATTTTTTTTTTATTTAATCTGAAGGAGCTTTAGCTCGGTACAGATATACAAATAAATAAATAAAATAATACAGAATTAAAAAAAAATAATTTATTCATCAAGAATAGCTCAAAAACTCTTCTATGTAGACATTAATTTTAGTAAATTTTTCCACATTAGAAATTATTTTATTTTTTTTCAATTTTCATATTCGCTACTACATTTTAAAAAATAAAAAACTGTGAAATTAAAAAACAATTATAAAAAATTAATATTTAAATTTTCGTCATTTCTAATCTTTTTTGAAATTAAGTGTCATGCCAAAATTAGAGTTCGTTCTTAGAGAAAAAGGTGCATTTGATAATTTTTCATCTTCTATTTTCTGTGTCTATTTGAAGCGTTATACAGATTGCCTCAAAAATTCTCGCAAATTCACTTGTTGGTATTCGCATACAAAATTGGTAAAATTGCGTGCCAAATAATGTCAAAAATAAACAAATAAAATGCTGATTTAAAAATAAAAATATACAGAGTTATTAACATAACATCTTGTGCCACTATAAAAGTTGTTATAAATTCGTATTGTTCTTCAATTTTGTATCCTTTTTTTGATAAAATAAAGCTAAAATAAATAAAACATAGCATTGTCCATAATAAAAAAAACTCGATACTATAAAATACTTGAAAAAAATTTAAAACATTGTCAGTATTTGAACTTTTGGCGCAAAAATAAAAAATGAATAGCACAATTTTATTTACAAAATAAATTGTACTGACCGTGTATCTATCATCTATTTCTAAATATTTGTCGAATTTTTTAGCTTTAATTTTAAAGATTGGAATTGCAACGAAAGGTATACAAATAAAAATCACCCGTAAAAAAATAATCAATAAATAATATAAAGATTCAACTTTAAATACAATTGATGGAAAAAAATAAAGCGCCAATAAAGCTAGTGAAGCGATTATTGTTTTGGTATTGCTAAAAACGAAATTGATCCATAATTCTCTAATTTTGTTTGCATCCATTTTAATAAATAAATTCCTTTTTGAATAAAATATATACAAAAAAAACTATAAAATTATTTTAAAGCAGATGGTTTAAGTAGTCATGGAAAAGATAAAGGTAAATTTACCTTTCAGATTTTATTTATAAATTCTCGATAAAAAATCTTATCAATCTCTAAGTTTTATTTAAATGGCCTTTACTTTTTTATCACTAATTTAAATATTTACATGATAACATTTCTACCTATGTAAAACAAATTTAATATGTAAAATAAATTTAATTTAATTAACTTTCGTTTTGGTCCCATTTATTTTGAGTCCGGTTGGTTTAGCGTTGTTCACCAAATCTTGGGTCTTCATTTGCATAAGTGTTTCTGTATTTGAAATTAACGCCAGATCGTCCGTAAAGTCTAAGTCTTCAAGTTTTGCTGTTAAACTCAATAGTGTAACAGTATTAAGAATAATGTTAGAGAGAACGGGCTCTTATCATTCTCCTGTACAAAATTTCAAGCTCTCAGATTGTCGTTTTTCCAGAATCCCGCTGCACTCGATTTCTCATAGAGAGTTTTATCAAGTAAATTATATATTGTGGCAGGCCATAAGATCTTAATATGGCCCAAAAGGTTTCTCTGTGTATGCAATAAAGGGCTTTCTTTAAGTCAATGAAGTTAAGATATTCTGGATAGTATCATTGATCACTGATCACATTCTGGACATGACCCAAAATTTCAAAATATTGATTATGATTCAATTTTACTTCAGATAACCCTATATAAAGAAAAATAATTTTTTGTTTGAATATGCATTTGTTAAATTATAAAAAACGACTCCTTCTAGCCTAAACAAAAAATAAAGAAAATAACAAAAAGGGAAAAGAAAAGCTTCAAAGTTTCTTTTTCAACAATTTCTAATTTTTACTCAGTGTTTAAAACTAACGACTCGCTAAACGCATGAGATCATAGAATTGCACTGGGAAACTTTAGACATTCACGAAAGATAGAACGGGTGTTGTAGTTATTGAGAGAAATACAACAATATCTTTTATTTTTAGACAATTTCAGTGGTCATAAAGCCGGTTATAGTGTGTCAAATGTTCGTGCAATATTTTTCCGAGCAAACACAACATTTGTTTTGCAACCTTAAGATAAAGGTATTTATTTATTTATTTATTTATTTATTTATTTATTTATTTATTTATTTATTTATTTATTTATTTATTTATTTATTTATTTATTTATTTATTTATTTATTTATTTATTTATTTATTTATTTATTTATTTATTTATTTATTTATTTATTTATTTATTTATTTATTTATTTATTTATTTATTGTTAAATTCACCTCCATTGAAGGAGAAAGAGTGTATAATAAAAAAGTTAAATATATAAAAAAAAGGGAAAAAAAAAAACAATCACCAATATTTGTTCCACTGGAACTACATTGAAAATGCAATATCGATCAAAGCAAATAAATAGCATGATAAACTAAATGGATTATATTTAAATATATTTTAGATGCATTGCAAAATTTTTTTTCCTTTTCAATAATAAATGGTCTCAAAAAAGCCGAATTTAGTTATAATAGATCTGAAAGCGGTATCTTAACTTAACCGGATTTACCCGTAATTCAATTCATTAATTTCTAATCCTACTTTTATTATTTAACCTAATATTAATATTAAAAGAATAATATATGTTACGCTGAATAATCACTTATTCATCAGCTTGTCAACTGTTTCGCAAAGATAAGTAATAATTATGTTTGTCACGTCTCTCTGAAGTTAGACGCTTCGAAATGCTGATAAATACATTTAGCACTAAGCTCACATCTTTCCTTAATTATTAGCTCGTGATCTTGACACTAGCATATAGGTTTAAATAACAATTCAATTCCATTTTAAATTTTTTTATTGAATTTAAATAAATAAATCTTTAAACAAAAGAACTTCAGATCGTTCAATAACTTTAATAAAGCTTTTAAAAATGAGACATTGTTTTATTATAAACCGAATACATATATTGTTAAGATCATTGGATTATCCGTTTTCTTTTTCGAATTTGTTTTCTACAACCTCCAAAATATCATCTATGTAAATGACAAAAAGAAGAGAGCCCAAAACCGAGCCTTACTTAACTTAATGGATCAAATTATGCACTAGCGTTTTTTCATGAAAATACTCGAGCGTCAATGCTCAAAATAAATGACTTTCAACTTTAACTCAGCTTTTGAGCTACCTGTTAAAAATGAGCGTTTTTAATCAGCATTCCTCATCCAGAATCATTAAGATTTAAGTTTATATTTTAGTCTTGTATAAGAAGCTTAATCAAACGGCTTGGAAAAAATCATTCTATATTGCATACATAAATATACAGCAGAATCCCTCAAAAGTGAACACTCGCCGTCGCAAGGGATTTTTGTTCATTCATAGGGCTGTTTACATTTGAGGATGCTCTCTCAAAAGTGTTCACTTTTGTGAGATTAATAAATGTTAAGTTAATTTTTGTGTAAAACAAAAATAAAAATAAAAATAAGACCATGTATTCATTTAAGTATCAGTTGAATGATGATAAAATTAATGCAAAAATTTGAATCTCAAAATTAATCTCTAATTAGAAAAATGTCAGCATCCAAGTTGAATAACTATAATAAACTGACCATGGAGGAAAAATATAGACTTATTCAAGTAGCATCGTATGATTGGAGAAATAAGATCTTATTTAACTAATAATCACCCTAGTTTATGTAAAGAATTTATGACTTTCGAGAGCAATTTAGTTGATGTGGCCAATGTTAAACAATCGAAAATAGAAGATTATTTTAAAAATTAAATAAAATATGTATTATAAATTTAAAAGTCAAGTATATTATGAAGATATTAAAAAAAATTTTTGAATTTAACTGTAAATAAATTTTTTTTTCGAGTTTTTTGTTCACTTTTTTCTAAATTTTTCATGTTCACATATCGAACGTTCACATTTGAGGGTGTTCACATTTGAGGGATTTTATGCCATGTAAAAAGATTCATTTTGGTCGGTCGCAAGAAATTTGTGTTCACTTATAGGGCTGTTCACATTTGAGGATGTTCATTTTGAGAGCTTCTACTGTATAACTGATTATACTCTCTAGAATATTACAAATAATGCACGTTGTAATTCTTGAAGCTCTTTATCAATTAGGTACCATTTTCTAACCAAATTGTCAAAGACTGTGTTGGCCAGATATGTTTGGAAGTCAATTTTGTTTTCTTACCGAGCTAGAGCTTCTTCAGAATAAATTATAAAAAAAAACAAAAAAAATAAAGTAAAATAAGTCAAAGTAATTTGATTTAAAATAATAGGGAAAAGGAAAAAAAAAAGAAAATATTTTTGGGAATTTTTATGAGGAGTATTTAGTCCTAAATGTCCTTAACCCTAACAATGATATGATAAACTCGGAAAAAGATAGGGAAATCACTGATTTTAACCTAAATTTTCATCACAATAAACATCGCGTACGAGGTGTTTTAAAACTAATGAGGCACTAGATGTTTGTATAAAAGAAAAAAGAAGTTTATATTTTACAGATAAAAAATGAAGAAGAAATGGTAACAGGTATAGTTTCGCCACAAAAATGTAATTTTGAGGCTTCAAAAGAAAGTTATTTTTTTTTTTTTTTTTAAGTCAAGTCAATGACTTAAAAATTTTTAAGTTTAAAAAATCGGTAAAAAAAAAGCGGCAAGTCAAAGTTACGGTCAACATTGTGGCGGACGGTCATTTAGCCGTTCAGCTTGGCGGCCAGAATTTGGGACTATGGCGCTGAAAAAAAAGAAGCCAAAATATCATAAAAAATTAAAAAGTTAAGAAAATTAAATATGTTTTTTAATTAAAAAAAAACATAATTTTATTTAAAAAAAAAAAAAAACCAGCGGCAAACAATCATCCAATACCAATAATCAACAACTACCAACGACCAACTTCAAACAACAACAATAATACAACTAACTTCCAAACACTACCAACAACTATCAACCATCAATGGCTAACAACAGCCACTAACAAAAAAACAAATACTATTTAACTACTATTATAACTACTTCTACTATAACTATTACTACTATAACTACTACTATTATAACTATTACTACTATAACTACTACTACTATAACTACTTCTACTATAACTACTACTACTATAACTACCCCTTCCCGTCGTTGTTGAAATATTTTTGCAGCGAAGAACATAAGTTTTAAAATTAAAATTTTCGTCTAAAAAATGAATCGTTATCCCGAGAAATGATCTTAGTCGTCGATCTGTCCAAACATCTAAAGTTAGCGAAGCAAATCATAAGGTCGATCGCTTTATTTTGCAATTTTAATATATTTGTCCTCGATGTCGGTTTCCATTTCTTGCAAATCAGTGACATAAAAGATCTAAAGGCTTCGCATTCGACTAAGCGGTAAGGCAGTCCACATCCAATAATTAAATATTTAAAAATGAAGTCGTTGACTATCTCTGCCGTTAGGTTTTTCTTATGGTCTTGGTTTGACTTATCTTATTTTTGTTCCTTTGAAGATTTAAACTCATCATATGCTTCCTTATCGCAAAATTGCCGAATAAAGTTTGAAGTATTATTCCTTGTATCGGTAATGTTGTTCGAACAAAATTTACACTTTGCAGTTCTTGAACCAATTAGGTTATCACTGTTAGCTAAAGAATTGTCAGATTAAATTAAAGATATAAATTTAAAATTACTCTTTATTGTCAAATCAGAGTAGGCAAAGTTAATGATTGCTTGCTGCTTTTGAGAATCAGATTCTGAGTTTGTCGAAAATTGAGATTCATCAACCAAATTGCTCATATTGTTATTCAATAAGTTTTTTTAAATCTAAAAATATTAATTTTTTTATTTTGAATTTTTCTAAATCTTTGAAAAAATAATAAATTAAAAATAAATAAAAAAAATTTTTAGAAAATTTTATAGGCAAATTACGGCCTACGTTTGGTATTTTAAATGTAAATTAAAAAATAAAATTGTTTTATAATTAGTATATTTTAAAATAAAGTCGAAATTTTTTATTAATATTTTTTGACATTTGAATTAAAATAAAAAAAAATTTTAAAAAAACTTTTGACTGTTTAAATTAATTAAAAAATGAAAAATTTTTAGTTAAATGGAATCGTCATTTTGTGACGATTTCAAAAATATAAAATTCATTAGGCCTGTGAGACGCACTTGGACACTATAATTAAAATAAAATTAATAATTTCAAATTATTGCTTTAAAAAAAAATATTGTGCTCTCAAAAAAATATTGCAATATTGACTTAGTTTAATTATTATTGTTCACTAGTTCACAATTGCTCGAATTTAGATAAAAATATTTTAAAAATGATTTTTAAAGGCTAAATTTAATACAAATCTAATTATTATTACATGAATGGATTTGCCATTATATGACTCATCCAAAAATCTAAAATTTAATTGACCTGTGACTTGCACCTAAACACTATAATCAAAATAAAAAATATGTGAACAATTTTAAGGTCTAAAAAAAAATTGCAAGTGTGATTTAGATTAAAAATGGCTTAGTTTTTCGTTAGGAGATAAATATTTTTTTTAGTGTATAATCTTATTAATAAAAAGGAGATAAAAAAATAAGTGGATAAATTATTTTTGTAGGAGATAAATATAAACTAAAATTGATAATTATTTTCAAAGGTAGATAATTAATTTGTGAAGTAGATATTTATCATATAAGTGTTTATTTTTTGATTTTTGACAATTTGACTTAAATGTATCAATTTCAATTAAATTAATTTCTTAATTGAGTAAATAATCAGCTTGTTACATAATTTATATAAAAATGAATTCCTTGAAACTGCTTGAAAATTAAACTTTGAAATAAATAAAATTTTAACTTTAAATCTGATTAAAAAAAATGTCTGAAGCCTCTTCAACTTCTGTTCTTTTATCGGTCAATAATCAAGAAAATCAACTTGATAATACTGATAATGATGTTGAAGAGATAGAGCAAGTGCAATCGAAACGTGGTTCAAACACAGTCTACGACGAATACGCAAATTATTCCAACTTTGCCGAATTTGTTGAATCACTTGAAGGTGGTCAGATCGACGGAAATAGATGGGCAAAAAAGGCAAAAAGAGTCACAAAAGAAGGTGAAAAGCAATTTTACAAATGTTCGTCGTGTTCCAAAAAAATGTTTTCGCTTAAGCTTCGCACAAGTCAAGACGTTAAAGTCTGTATTGAAGATTGTCTTCACTTGCATACCGACGGACCATCAAAAGAATTTTGGGAAAAAAGCAAAAACCGAGTCGTAGAAATGTACCAAAAAGAGGGCAAAAAACCGAAAGAAATCTCGCGATGGTTACGTCTTCATTTATCGGAAGGCTTTGTAGAGATTTCACAAACTCAAATTACAAATCTCATCCAAAGAGTAAAAAAACATGATGAACCGACGATGACAGTTGAGATGCTGAAAAACTGGTGTGATTCACACAATGCGATCCCGGACGATCTTGACGAAGTTTTTGCGGTCTCGGAGTTCAAGATTACACCTGACGAGCTTACTTTCAAAATTTTTTTAACCACCAAACGCTTAATTTCTTTTACAACTAAGTGTAAACACATTGCAACAGACGCTACTTATAAGTTGCTGTGGTTGAATTTTCCGGTGTTATTGTGTGGGACAAATGACAGTGACAATACATTTCATCCGTTCGGCGTTTTATTGTCACGATACGAAACCGAGTCAGAATTCGCTTATATGTTTAGAACTTGTAAGAACTTATCGTTCGAACTCTATGGACACGATTTGGATCCAAGTGTTTTATTAGCAGATGCAGCAGGCGCAATAACGAACGGTTTTAAATCAGTCTTTCGTCTCGAAAAACGAATTGTATGTTGGGCTCACGTTGAGAGAAAAATTGATGAAAACCTTAAAGGAGTCGACAAAGATTCAAAAGTTCAAATTAAGACCGATTTCAAGTCGATTCAAGGCGGTGTTCAACAGCGGCTTTTTAGTACAGCGTTCGATCTTTTAGAGCAAAAGTGGTGCACGAGAAATGACGAAAACATCAAGAAGTTTTTCGACTATTTCAAAACACAATGGATGAGCGAGTACACATTGGGCTGGTATGAAACTTACGCACATGGTTATCCAAGCACGAACAACGGTCTTGAGTCTACAAACAATACAATCAAAGATGAGGGTACCAATCGAGACAGATTAAGTTTGAACGACTTTATGAAAGCAATGAAAGATTTGCTGCAAAAATGGTCACTTGATCGAGACACCGAGTTTGCGACAACGAAAAAATTCGAGTTAAGGCCGAAAATTTCAACACGTGAATGGACGTTTGGTTACAATTGGATCAAATTGAGAAAGCGAATAGTCAAGTATTCGCACGAAGATAAACAATTATACATGTGTACAACTTCCCAATCAACATCCGATATTACAAAGGCACAGTGCAAAGAGTTTTGGACAAAAGAAGACGGTTGGCAAGATTTTGACGAGTTGGTGGAATGGAGTAGTAAATTCATTGCAGTTAAAATCGATTCTGAGAATTGGGAATCTAGCGCTTGCTCATGTCATTATTGGCAAAAAAATTTCAAATGTAAGCACACAATCGGAATTTCGCACTTTTTAAACCTGAACAAATTTCCGGGTTTAGACTTAGCAATCGAAGGTAATGCAAAACGAGGTCGAAAAAAAAAGGCAAGAGCAGCATTAGAAAGAAATTCAATTGTTCCGATTAACAGGCAGATAGACAATCTAAATCAACACGAAGTTCTACAAGAGGTTGCAAGTACGATTCAAATTGTAAATTATTCAATCGTTAATGTTTCTAATCAAAATCAACTTGTTTTGGCTTCAAGTTCAGTAGCAGTTCACGATCAAGTCGAAAATAATATTCAAGTTTCTGAGAAACGTAAACGCGGAAGACCAAAAAAATCAAGCAATGAAAACGAGCAATTGTCAAAAAGAGTAAGAAAATAAGTGTTAATTACTTTGTTTGTATTTTTTTTGTATTTTATTTTTGTAATTTTTTTTATTAATTGTCTCTTCTTAAAAAATAAATATATTCTGCAAAAAATGTTTATACACTTTTATTTTTTTTTTATCTACTTTTTATGAATTAAATTATACACTAAAAAAAATATTTATCTCCTAACAAAAAATATACTCGATTAAAAATTAGCATAATTTAAGTGTAATGTACTATGTAAGAGAGTCTAATGTAAGATTCAAACAAAAGAATTTTTATTTCAAGTTTATTTTAGCAATTTTAATTAGTATAAAGTAAGAATAAAGCAAAAAAATTTTAATTTTCAAGTTTATTTAAAACGTTTATTTTTAGAACAAAAATAAAAAAAATGCAAATATTTTAAAGAAAACTTAAACAATACAATAATTTAAAAAAAATTGTCGAATAATTTAGTCGATTATTTTTCGATTAAAAATAATGTCGAATAATTTACTCGATTATTTTTTCGATTAAAAATAAATTGTAAACATAAACGAAACCTTAAAAAATGATTAAAAAGAGTGAAGCTTTGCGTGACTATAGAAAGCGGGATAGCAAATAGTCCTTAATACAGCCGAGTACTTCTGCAGGTACCGGTTTTGCGTACCTTGCCATATAAGTGCAAGCTTTAATATATTTTAAATTAAATTCTTATTTCCTACGTTAACTTAAGACTTAAAAAGAGGAAAAAGGAAAAATTATGGTATGATGAAGTTGATTGCTTTCTTTTCCAAAGGTCCTCTAACATTCCATATACCATTCCATTCCATTCAATACCATTCTATAAATCCATTACATAATCCATTCCATTCCATACTGCGCTCATCACGATGCCATCCCCAATAAACTATTTACTCTGAATCACGCTATCCGGTACATAGTCATAGTCATAGTCCATGAAAATGCCTATAGCACGATACAGAGATCTAGTTTGATCGAAAATGACACCCCGCAGCTTTAATATATTATTTAAGGTGTTCCGTCCCACGGGAACCCTTTTTAGGCGCATACGTGTAAAGCAAGCTCTTGTCGATCCCTTGACCCCACTATAGTGAATGTTTAAGACATTGACGATAGTAGGCAGAGAGGTCATCATCAGCATCCAACGACTATCTGTCACCATGACAACATAGTCTCGCTGAATCAACTCGAGTCCTGATCTAATCGGAGAAAAACCGCTTCGACCCGGGCGAGTGTTATCCAAAACAACCCCTCTCAGGAATTGACAAAAGCCGTACAGACTGGTAGCCATTCGAAAAACGGCGTTTTAATAAGACACCAGTAAGATTCTAATGAGAACAGGGTAAAAAGGCTTATTTAAAGGTTTTTACTCTACCCTCATTATGGTATCGGCCACTGTATATTGTCGCCCACCAAACATAGTAACATACCGTGGATGGTGTTAGGCGACCACAGCAGGAGATAAAGACCTAACCCGATTTACGTCAATATATAGACTATAATAGGATTACGTCTTCGTGTATTAATTCTGACAATGTTTATTATTAATTAGTTTGTCAATTAAACAAACTAATAATTTCCTGTTAATTTTCAATTTTGCTTTATCATTGCAAAAAAGAAAATTATGTCTAAATTATGTTTAAATTATGTTTTTCTATCTATTATATCATTTAAATGTATAAATTAAACATTAAGTAAATGTAAGTATCTGTAGTACAATGGTTTAAGTCATGTCCAACTAATCCAAAGGTAGAGGGTACGATCCCCTTTGGCTACGAAAAAATTCAAAAAATTTAATTTTACTTTTTATTTAAAAAAAAAATTTTAATTTTCCCGCTATTTTTAAATTTTAAAAGACCAAATTACTACTAATATTATTCAATTATAATGAAAAAAATCGCAAAAAATACTTCAAATTTAAAAATAATTATTTAAAATTTTTCACGCTATTTTTGGATTTTTAAAGCTCAAAATACTACCAAAATAATTTAATTATTATGAAAAAAATTGCAAAGAAAATTTCAAATTTAAAAATAATTATTTAAAATTTTTCACGCTATTTTTGGATTTTTAAAGCTCAAAATACTACCAAAATAATTTAATTATTATGAAAAAAATTGCAAAGAATATTTCAAATCTAAAAATAATTTTTTCAAATTTTTCCCGCTATTTTTGGATTTTTAAAGCTCAAAATACTACCAAAATTATTTAATTATTACGAAAAAAATAATTAAAAGAATTTCTAATTTAACTCATGACTTTGACTTAAAAAAGAAAAAAAAAAATTTTAAGTCATGACTTTGACTTAAAAAAAAAAAAAAAAAATTTTAAGTCATGACTTTGACTTAAGTTTTTGTGACTTAGACTTAAATCTGTGACTTAAAAACAACTCTGATATTAATATAAAAAGAATAATATATGTTACGCTGAATAATCACTTATTCATCAGCTTGTCAACTGTTTCGCAAAGATAAGTAATAATTATGTTTGTCACGTCTCTCTGAAGTTAGACGCTTCGAAATGCTGATAAATACATTTAGCACTAAGCTCACATCTTTCCTTAATTATTAGCTCGTGATCTTGACACTAGCATATAGGTTTAAATAACAATTCAATTCCATTTTAAATTTTTTTATTGAATTTAAATAAATAAATCTTTAAACAAAAGAACTTCAGATCGTTCAATAACTTTAATAAAGCTTTTAAAAATGAGACATTGTTTTATTATAAACCGAATACATATATTGTTAAGATCATTGGATTATCCGTTTTCTTTTTCGAATTTGTTTTCTACAACCTCCAAAATATCATCTATGTAAATGACAAAAAGAAGAGAGCCCAAAACCGAGCCTTACTTAACTTAATGGATCAAATTATGCACTAGCGTTTTTTCATGAAAATACTCGAGCGTCAATGCTCAAAATAAATGACTTTCAACTTTAACTCAGCTTTTGAGCTACCTGTTAAAAATGAGCGTTTTTAATCAGCATTCCTCATCCAGAATCATTAAGATTTAAGTTTATATTTTAGTCTTGTATAAGAAGCTTAATCAAACGGCTTGGAAAAATCATTCTATATTGCATACATAAATATACAGCAGAATCCCTCAAAAGTGAACACTCGCCGTCGCAAGGGATTTTTGTTCATTCATAGGGCTGTTTACATTTGAGGATGCTCTCTCAAAAGTGTTCACTTTTGTGAGATTAATAAATGTTAAGTTAATTTTTGTGTAAAACAAAAATAAAAATAAAAATAAGACCATGTATTCATTTAAGTATCAGTTGAATGATGATAAAATTAATGCAAAAATTTGAATCTCAAAATTAATCTCTAATTAGAAAAATGTCAGCATCCAAGTTGAATAACTATAATAAACTGACCATGGAGGAAAAATATAGACTTATTCAAGTAGCATCGTATGATTGGAGAAATAAGATCTTATTTAACTAATAATCACCCTAGTTTATGTAAAGAATTTATGACTTTCGAGAGCAATTTAGTTGATGTGGCCAATGTTAAACAATCGAAAATAGAAGATTATTTTAAAAATTAAATAAAATATGTATTATAAATTTAAAAGTCAAGTATATTATGAAGATATTAAAAAAATTTTTGAATTTAACTGTAAATAAATTTTTTTCGAGTTTTTTGTTCACTTTTTTCTAAATTTTTCATGTTCACATATCGAACGTTCACATTTGAGGGTGTTCACATTTGAGGGATTTTATGCCATGTAAAAAGATTCATTTTGGTCGGTCGCAAGAAATTTGTGTTCACTTATAGGGCTGTTCACATTTGAGGATGTTCATTTTGAGAGCTTCTACTGTATAACTGATTATACTCTCTAGAATATTACAAATAATGCACGTTGTAATTCTTGAAGCTCTTTATCAATTAGGTACCATTTTCTAACCAAATTGTCAAAGACTGTGTTGGCCAGATATGTTTGGAAGTCAATTTTGTTTTCTTACCGAGCTAGAGCTTCTTCAGAATAAATTATAAAAAAAAACAAAAAAAATAAAGTAAAATAAGTCAAAGTAATTTGATTTAAAATAATAGGGAAAAGGAAAAAAAAAGAAAATATTTTTGGGAATTTTTATGAGGAGTATTTAGTCCTAAATGTCCTTAACCCTAACAATGATATGATAAACTCGGAAAAAGATAGGGAAATCACTGATTTTAACCTAAATTTTCATCACAATAAACATCGCGTACGAGGTGTTTTAAAACTAATGAGGCACTAGATGTTTGTATAAAAGAAAAAAGAAGTTTATATTTTACAGATAAAAAATGAAGAAGAAATGGTAACAGGTATAGTTTCGCCACAAAAATGTAATTTTGAGGCTTCAAAAGAAAGTTGTCGTCGTTCGTATTTGAATAAGGATAGTTGGGATACTTATGATGAGTATTTAAAATGGAATGACTCTTTTAAAATAATCGAAATGAACAAACATTGTTGGCACTTGAGTTTATTTCATGTCCGTATTCGAAGATAAAAATTTGTTTTGAAAAAATCTAATTGGTATCGGTTACAATATGGGTTTCTCATCGTTTCCAAATTTAGATTTAAGTTTGAGAAAAAAGTTTGGAAAGATTGCAGAAAGAAAGAATACCAGCACTCATAAGAAATTCAGTGGGTCCTATCAATCGAGAAATTTTTCAATGCCAACTTCTTAAAATCAAATTGTCAAATTAATTACCACAGAAAATCAAGCATTACAGTCAGAATAGAATAGCTTGTTAGATTTACAACAAGTAATTTTACAACAATCATCAGAACAGTTTATTGTCTATTTTCAAGTCATTCGTCTATTCATAAAATTAACACTTTTACGAAATCATGCGACTGTAGATGGTTTTTGGCTTATTCTATTTGCTCTCATTTGTTTTAAGCAAGTGAGTTGTTTTGTTTAAAATTGAATAATGAAAGGCCAACTAGGTTTATATGTAGACCTCGTCCAGGCAAAAAAAAAGGCACTAAAACATTTCATCAAAACTTTGAACGCATTCTTTTAAAAGCTACTGAAAAAGACTTGGAAACTGATCCTGAACCTGTTCGAGTCACTAGAAAAAGAAATGCTTTTTCACCACGAGTAGAGGATCCAAAAACAAAAAAAACAAGAACAACTTCGCCGCATAAGGATCCTGTACTAGCTGTTTCTCAACAAAAGAGACCTCGTGGTCGTCCACGCAAAGCTCAATCAGCTCTAATCAATCAATAGTTTTTTTCTTGTCATTTTTGATTTTTTATCTGTCTAAGTTAATTTTTCTATGCGTAAACGTAAAATTCATGCTATTCTAATAAATTTTTTATGCTGTTATTTTTTATTTCTTTTAATGCGAAAAAATTTTTTTATTCATGCTAAAAAGGTATTTTGTTATGCGTTAAAGGACTTTTCCCAAAATGATTGGGGCTATTAAACTGGGAAAATTTTGACCGGTTTATGTTTGGTAATAATTGTGGTGTAGATGATCAACTCGATACAGTAATCTCTGTGTCGGAGCTGTTGCTCAAAACGGTACTTGAAAAGGAGATGAGCGCCTCACCATTATCCACTAGGATGGAATAGGGGCAATTTTCATAATGGGAAAATTTTGACTCGCTAAGAAGATCAAGAAATTAAATAATTTTTAATTTGACTTTTTATATTCGGGACCAAATTTTTCGAAATTAAAAAAAAAAAATTGTGATATTAAAAAATGAGCTTTAAATTTTTAATAAACTGTCCAAAATAAAAAATTTTACATTAAATTTTTCATTTCTTTTAATCTGTTTTGAAATTAAGTGACAAACCAAAGATAGTGTTCATTGTGAGAGAACAAGGTGAATTTTGGAATTTTTTTATTCTTCTTTTTTTGTACTGTTTTGAAACTTTAAACAGATTGTCTCCAATTGTTGCCAAAATTCTGGTAGACTTACTTTAATCGCATACAAAATTGGTAAAGTTGCGTGCCAAAAGATGTCAAAAATAAACAAAATAGATGTTGATTTGAAAATATAACTATACAAAGTAAGCAAAAGAATATCTTGTGCCATAATGAAAATTGTTATTATTTCGTATTGTTCTTCAATTTTATATCCTTTTTTTGATAAATTATAGGTATAAAGAATAAAATAAAGCAGTGTCCAGAATAAAAAAAACTCAAGACTATAAAATACTTGAAAAAAATTTAAAACATTTTCAGTATTTTAACTTTTGACGCAAAAATAAAAAATGAATGACACAACTTTAGTCACAAAAAAGGACGCACTAGTTATGTATCTGCCTTCTTCTGGAAATTTGTTGATGTTTTTAGCTTTAATTTGATAGAGTAAAATTGCTACGAAAGGTATAAAAATTAAAAATCACACGTAAAAAATTAATGAAAAAATAAAATAAAAATTTAGCCAGAACTACAATTTCTGGAACAAAAAAAGACGTCAAAAAAACTAGTGAAGCGATTATTGTTTTGATGTTGTTTAAGATGCGTATAAATGCCTTGAGCTTATCGAAATTGGTCCACAATTCTTTAATTTTGTTTGCATCCATTTTGTGTTCAAAATTCCTCTTTATGAAAAAAATATATATAAAAAAATCTATAAAATTATTAAAAAGCAAATTGTTAAAGTATTCATCGAAAAGATAAAGGTAAATTTACCTTACAGATTTTATTTATAAATTCTCGATAAAAATTATTATTATGAATCTTTAAATTTAATTCAAATGGCCTATACATCTAAATTAAATTATAATTTAATTTTAAGGGTTTAGGTTTATCACTGACTAAAACTTTACATGCCTAAATTTACTTATATCTATGTAAAATAAATTTAATTGAATAAAACGACTTTATTAAGATAAAAAAAATTTCAATGTAAAAATACTTTTTGAGCTTGAAAAAATTTTAATTTCTTGTCTTAAAAAAAAAATTTCGATTATTCGACTTTTACAAATTATTTTTAGTCCAATTTTTATTTATTCTCCCGTCATAATTGTTAAACATGGATTCTAATTATTCTTGTCATGTTTTTCATTCTTTTTAGTCTTAATATCTATCCAATTTTAAGATAAAGAATATTTCAATTTTCTCAAAAAAAAATTTTATTTGGAAATTAAAAAAATAATAGAACAACCAGAAATGTAGTGATCCATCCGCAATCGTCGAAAAGAATCGACTTTTTGAAAAGAATCGATTTTTTCGATTCCAGGAAAATCCCACCATTAGGAAATATATTGCCACTGTAGGTATATTTTTGATTGTGTATTAAAATTGATTTGAATGCTTCAGAATGACATTGGAATGATCAAAATAGAATAACAGTAGAATAGCTATCAAAATTTATTATTTCTTACACATTTTTGAAATGGATGAACTTGTTAGCAATTACAAAAAATTAAAATTACATTTTTTTCTTTTGGTCTAAAACTGGTTTGGCAAATTAGTCTGTTGAAAAAAATTTTTTATCACCCATATATTATTTCAGAGACCAAATTTAAGAGAAAGGAAGTTTTTTCATCTGAAAAATTGTGCCAAATGAATTTTAGGCCTGAACATAAAAAGTTATTTCGATTTCAAATTTTTGTTTTTGTTGTTAGTTCCAAAATAAAAAGCATCACTCAAAAAATACAAAAAATTTCAAATTTTTTCTATTGTTCTAATTCATATTAAATTTCTGAATTTCAGTTTATTTGATGCTCATTATTTAAAGATTAATAATTTCTTGAACGATCAAAGAAAATAAATTCAATATAAAAAAAATTAAATTTAAATTCTAAAACAATTGATCATTATTTTTAAGTTTATTTACAATAAATGTCTCTTTTATGCTTTCTTTAATTTAATCTTATTTTTAATTTGAGTGAATTTTTCTTAATTGTTGACCACTATGCTGCATTTACAGGACTAAGTTTAAACGTTTAGAAAAATAGTTATTCAATATTTTTACAAAACCTTAAATTAATAAAATGAAACTTAAAAAGAAAGAACTTCAAGTAAATAGATTAAAATTTTATTAAATAAAAAATTATAACAATTTGAGTTCACCTTCAACTTTGTTTCGCCACTCATCGTCCCAGTGTGGATAATTTTCTAAATTTTTCCTCATTTCTTCTAATTTTGAATTATTTTCAAAATTTGTAAGCAAACTCTTGAAATAAAATTAGACCTAAATCATTTCGAAAAAAATATACTTTTAGTCTATCAGCAAGTTCTTGAGCATTAGTGAATAGCAAACCATTTTCATTCTCCTTGACCAGTTCGGATATACTTGAAACATTTTTAGCATAATAATTTCTTTCTTTATTAAGTTAGATTACCATGAAAACGAATAGGCACACACAGGTAACTGAGCACCAAACATGTCCACTACTTTCATGGGCAGGTCTAGATCACTTGAAGACTGGTGCAAACAAATACCGAGATGGCACGAACCAAGCAATATTGGATAATCGCCAGGATCCAGCCACAAAAAATTTACTTGAATATTGGAAAAATTTTCTTGCCTAAATCTACGCTCATAATAATCTTTGAGCGGGCCTTTGCCGGTCAAAAAAAGAACAATCTTAGCCAATTTTGTGTCCGCATACTCCTCGTAGACTTTTTGAATTTTTCATTTCTTAAATTTATTTTCATTTTTTATTAAAGCTAAAATTTACTTTTCAGAGCATCGATCAAAATTTGAAAATCTTCATCCTCAGTCCAACTTGAGCTAGAAACCAAAAATGCACAATTATTATTTATCGGCGGGATCATATTTTTTTTGATTAATTTCTCAATTAACAATTGTTTCTCAGAAGAGTCAGCTCGTCTAAAGGACTCATGAGGTTTATCATAAAAAACTTTTGCTCTAAATGAAAACAATTGAAAAAAAAAGATTTATTTTTTATTTCATTTTTACTTAATTCCATAGCTGTGTAAATCTTGGCACATGGCTTTGGTAACACAAAAATTCAAATGGGATCTCTGACCAAAAAAAATCTCAATTCTATACAATTCAAATTTAGTGCGATGAAAAAAAAAAATAAAAAAATAAAAAAAAACTTTTTGCATATGTTGACTAAAAAATGTTGATTGCCTTTTTTTAGAGCCAAAATTGTGTGTCCATAGTTGTGCCAATCGATTAAAAATTTGCAACCAAATAGGCTACAGTATAGATAGACAACAATCAGAGTTGGTATTGATGGAGGATTCTAATTGTGAATGGAAATAAAAAGTTAAATAAAAAAAATATTTCATTTTTACTTGAACTAATACAAATTTAGGTACAACTCTCATTTGAATGAGTCTAATTGCTAAAGTGAATGATAAAAAAATTGTCTTTAATCCATACTGAGCTATTCCAGCTCCTAGTTGAAGCCATTTTGGATAGGGACTTAAAGCAAGAATTTTTACATTGTCATCATTGAGCTGGTTCATTAGCTTGGACTCTAAAAAATGAGATTTAAAAGAGCTTAATGAAAAGCTAAATTTAAAAAAAAAGAAAAAACCTTTGTATCCTATTATGGTGACAGAGTAGGCAAGTTTGAGCAAAGAAAAACAGTGATAACTCATTCTTGGACTGCGACCAATGTCCCCCAGGACTACGATGCATGCTGATTTAGGATCGTGGCTTCGTTTTAAAAATGTTCTGATCAAAAATACAATCAGAATAACAAAAATTAAAATTTGAATCATTTTTTTTTATTTTTAATTTTAGTTCAAACACATCAAAATTTGAGAAAATAATTTATTTCAGTTTCATAGAATACTTAACAAATAAACTTAAAAATTAAAGAAATGATTTCAAAGATTAAATGACTGATTCTTATATATTTATGTGAGCAATTGATTCTTATAGATACCCGTATTTCAATTAATTCAATCAATCAATTTTTTTTCTATTTTTTATTAAGGTGCCCCAAGTCATAAACACTAGTTTTGGATTTAAAATTTTTAGATTTTCCAAAAATTTGAAATCTAATGTAATTTTGTGCGTAGAACTCGAATCTGAAATCATTTTTTTCATATGTCATCTTATTTTTGCTGAATTGCATGAAATAAAAATACAAATTTAGTGCATAAGTTTGAACTGATTTTTTCGAAAAATTAAACTGACTTGGAAACTTAATTTTTTTTTCTTCAGATAGTAGAGGAAATGTACTTTTTAATCTTGTGTATTTTTTTTCACCCATTCAATAAAAATCCCTAACAATTTAAACGCAAAGTTTTAAAAAAATTCGATGATTTAGCATTTTTGGCGTTTTATTTCTCCCGTAAAATTGTTTCAAAATAGATAATTTTTTTTTATTTAAGAGAACTAAGTCTCCTATATAGAAATAGATGGGGGTTTGTTGATATCTTGTCTTAAAAGCATTCTATTTAGATTTAAAATCAGTAAAATATTTAAAAAAAATGATCAAGATTTCAACAAGTTCTTAGACTTAATTTTAGAGGCCATAAATGAATATAAAAATATAGATTTGAATATTAAGCTATGGAATAGATTCTGGAGAGCTTTGGAAATGTATCAAAGTGGTGCAAGCTATCAAAATGTCTTAGAAAAGCTATTTGGAGCAAAATCGAGTAGTAAAGTTATTTCTCATAAAAAAGCAAAGATTTTAATACATTAATATATTCAGAACAATAAATTTCCTATATGAATCTATCTAAAAACTTTATATTTATTACATAGGTATCTTTAAATGCTTGTATTTTACTAAATAGACAATATTATCCAAAAAGCCCACCTATTCCTATTTCTTAATAAATTAGCTTT
This sequence comes from Brachionus manjavacas, assembly GCA_019054805.1. NCBI lineage: Eukaryota > Metazoa > Rotifera > Eurotatoria > Ploima > Brachionidae > Brachionus > Brachionus manjavacas. The sequence goes on along the minus strand of JAHQIY010000013.1, from coordinate 3,134,662 downwards.
AATTTAAGCCCAAAATCACCCTACTTGAAAAAAGTCTTATATGCGAAATAAAATTTAAAGGCATATTTAAAAAAAAAAACATTTTTTTCCAAAAATCGCCAAAAAAAAAGGGAAAATAAACTAATGGATGATAAAAAACGACTAATCCGAGTAAATTTAGGGTAAATTATCATAAAAAAAAAAAAAAGTAGATTTCTATATGCTTCACATTTTATGAAACAAAACGGTTTTTGAACCCCCTGAAACTCGGGTATAAGATATAAGAACCCAACTTTTTCACTAATAAAATCGAATTCTGCGTCATTATTAACCTAAAAAAAGTTTTTGGGTTGAATTTTTGATAATCCTAGCTAACTAGTGTTTATGACTTGGGGCACCTTACTATAAAAGTTGGTAGGCATTTGACAATATCTAATCTACTTTTTCTCCCAGAGACTCTTGAACTAGAGGATAAAAAGACCTCGGACTTACCTTCATAATCTGGGGTACTATAACTCTTCATATTAATCCTGGAAAAAATCTTGTTATCAGGAAAATTTTTTTAATTTGGTTCAAGTTTTGAGTGTAATTTTTTAAGAAAAAATGGTTACATGTCAGTCTATTTATAGTGACATTTTCAAATGCATCGAAAACTTGTATTCATTTTGACCATTTTTGACTTTTAGTTACATGTCACTAAAGTCGAAAAAAAGCGTAAAAATGATTTTTTTATAATTTTTTATCTGGAGGACGTTTTACGACTAAGAAATTTTTTTTAATTTTACTAATTATACGTAAGCATATAAAAATCAGTAATTTATCTATTAAAGTCAAAAAAGTTATTGTCTAAAGATTTTACAATTTTTAATATTAAATACAATTTGAAAAATAAATTAAATCATTTTGATCAAAACTCTTTGACCAACAATTGTGTTATGTTTTAAAAAACAAATCTTTCAAAACAAGACTTTCAAATTGTAATTATTAATTTTACAAATGTATGTAAAATTATAGATTTCGACTATAGTGACAAATTACAATTTCAATTACCTAATAAATTAAAAATTTGAATTAAAAAAAGAGGCAACAAAAATCTATCAAATTCTTTAGATAGCAATAAATAGATTTCAAAAATGACCTTTTATTTTGGAAAAATGTTGCTTTGAATCTTTGGCTGATTATTATACTTAGACAAAAAAGTGGTTTAATTTTTTGTGTTTGAATTACAAAATGTATCCAATGTTGAAATTACATTGAAAAAGTGCGATGTTTCAAATTATTTCAGTCTCGAATAAAAAAATAATTTTAAAAAGTTAATATTGCAAGAATTTTCATATTTGAAATTCAACTTGATAGTGAAATAGAACGAGTTTAATTTTTATTTGGAAATTTGAAAAAAATATTGAAATTTTTTTTTTTAGCTTCGTGCATTTTTTAGAGATTGTGCACACCATTAGCAGTTACAACTCAAACTCAAAGACTTAATTTTGAACTTGTATTAAAAAAAGAATCAAAATTTGGTGAAAATTTTATTTAGTTTATGTGAACAAATTGAATAAAGCTATTTGATAAATAAACAATTGTATTTAATAATTTTTTTGTTTTTTTTTAATTTGAAATGGCTCTAGAAATAGCATTTGCTGTGATCTGGCTGACTTGATATTACCCTTTCAACAATCCTATATAGCCAAATGCGCCCTCTACTAAATCTTTGGCTTTCAGCATTAAATAATAAAAATTAAAGAAAATTAAAATTAATTTTTCACCCTTTAAGTTTAGCTATTTTTAGATTAGTTTAAGTTCATAAAACCTAAGAACTGGAATAGCTCCATTAACAAGTGAAATATAGTTCACCTATCCGACATGACCTGAAAAACTTTATTTTTTTCTTTATAAATTTTGACTTTAGTGATAATTGACGTTCATTTGATGCATTTAAACAAAAACTCAATTTTTAAAAAATAATAAACAGAGCGTAAATATTTTTTAAACAAATATTATCTTAAGAATCATCATATCACAAACCCAAGGTCAAAATTTATAAAAAAAAATAAGGTTTTGCATGTTTGAAATACTAAGTTAAAATTATTTTTTTTTAGAAAATGAAATAAACATTTGAAACATCGCACTTTTTCAATCTAATTTCAACAGTGGATATATTTTGTAATTCAAACAAAAGTAACTCGTGCAAGAAATTAGTAGGGGAGGGAATGTTTTTTTACTAATAAAATTTTTAAATTAAATAAAAAGTTCTTTGATTTTAATTTAATTTTGATTATACTTTTTTTTATTGTAAATTTTACATAATCATAACTCCAAAAAATATAAACTTACATTATTTATTTTTCTCTGTTTAAACAAAGAAAGAGTAACTTGAATCAAAATCGTTCAGTGAAAATGAGTTGATAAATTTAGAAAGAAAAAAAAAGAAGAAAATGATAATTCGCCAAACGAATTGAGCCCTAGACTTCGTGGAGTTTGTTGCTATTTTTTAAACTGAATGGTTTGTTAAGAGATTCGTTAAGAGAATAAGTTGAGTAATGAGTGGAAGAGGCGATTGTGGGTTTTTAAAATCTTAATGCAAAGCTTAATGATCAATCTATGTTGAAATCCGTAAAGATCTAGATATTGTAATGGTTTGAACTGGGGTTCGGGGGTAGTAATTAAGAGTCGATAAACTTTCAAATATTTTATTCAAAAACAACTAATAATTAATAATAATAATAATTTTATATATGTGTTGAACGATAGCTAACTCGCGTCAGACTATCGTTCAAGGAGGAAGCTTAGAGGACTACTGAAAGCTCTCTCTAAGACGTAATAGTGTCCTATTACATCCCTCGCGCTTTACTTTGAGAAATATATATTTTAATCCTCCTCGCCCCTTACAACAAAAATGAGAGAAAAAAATGTTTCAAAAAAAATTTTTTTTTTTTTTTTTTTTTTTTTTTTTTTTTTTTTAATGAGAAAAGAAATAAAGAGGAAAAAAAAAAATTGTAATTCGGATAACTTAATTTTAACTGTAGAGGATTTCCATTGGAACTTCCTCTCGTACACTAATGTTTTGCTCTTCTTGCCTTTCGTTAACGTTTTCATTTTGAGGCACAATACCTCTTTCAATCATTTTTAGACCTTTATGTCTTCGTCCTACATGTATTTTAAGTCCAAATACGCTGTTAAAACTTTTGTTACAGCCTTCTATAACACACATAAAATTTCCTTTTTCGTCCGGTAACGGGATTAATTCTTCTCTAACCACCACTTCTCCCTCCTGGTCTACTACTTCTTCTCTAACTTTTTCTTCTTCTCTTTTCGAATCTTCTTCGCCGCTCTCGTCACCACTAGACTCAATTCTACTTACGTTTGTGTTAGAATTTAGCCTACTTTCATCAATTTTATTAGTCTTGTTCTCGACACCTTGCGCCTCTAGCAGTATATTGTCTAACGATTTGTCCCAATTATCCAACTCGATTTCAACTCTCGCAGGGGGTATATTCTCCAAACTTGTCCTTGGACCATTAATTGTTGTTTCTTCTTGAACCAAACGTTTCCTTGCGCATGCTCTAATCAACAGTCTTTGGTCAATCTCTTCGTCTAGATTCGACGCTTCACTCCTACAACTCTGTTTCGTAACATTAACCTCGCTCAGCTCATTTCTTTCTCTGCTATTATACTTGTGCATTCGGTTAAAATGTACAACCGATTCGGCTTTCTTACCAGTCAAACTTTTGATCCTAAAATTAGTTTCGTTCACTTGCTCAATCATCTTAAAAGGTCCAATAAATTTCGGTTCAAAGCTTCTAACTTGAGCGGGTCTTTGTCTTGTATTCACCAAAAGTTTTTGATTCTCTTGAGCCTTTTGAATGCGTTTTTGAACTTTTTCAATCAAATTCTCGTCTTGATTTCGATCTCCACAATCGACACCACATACTCTATCTACTGGACTTGCCATAATACTACCAAAAACTAGCTCGTTTGGTGCACAGTTGGTGCTAGAGTGCTTTGCATTATTGTAAGCGAAAACAACTCTAGGTAAACACTCGTCCCAGTTGTCGTGACTCTCGTTAACATACATACTTAACATTTGTTTTAGGGTGCGAATTGTTCTCTCGGTTAAACCATTGCACTGTGGGTGGTACGCTGTCGTTCGGAGCTTCTTAATTTTGTACTCATTACAAAATTCTTTGAACTTGTCGGACTCAAAATTCCTCCCTTGGTCTGTCAAAATAGCACGTGGAGGACCAAAAACATTAACAATCCTATTTTTCGCAAAAGTAATTGTTTTCTCGCTTGTAGCGTCCGATACAGCTTCCGCAACGCAAAATTTTGAGAAATAGTCCACACCAAGCACAAAATGACAATTTCCCAATTTAGTTCTCTTCAATGGTCCTGCAAAATCCATACCAACCAAGTCCCAAGGTTTATCCACTTTGATAGTTACCATTGGTTTCTTAATCGAATTATTCTTTACTTTAAACTTTTGACACTTCTCGCACGAATTACAGTAGTCATACACGTTAGCTTTCATGTCTGGCCACGTAAATCTTAACCCAATCGCATGTAAGGTTTTCTCAAAAGCTAAATGTCCCGCGGTTATCGAATCATGGTGTAGCTTGCAAATCGTATTTATCAACTTCACCGGGACTAAAATTAGCCATTCTTCTTTAACATTCTTGTACAATATTCCATTCTTGACTTTCAATTTTTCTCTTGACCTGTTCCAGAACTCTTTGTACTTAAGACTCTCCCAATCATCGTCTCTGACATCAGCTTTCACACTCGCTTTCACAATTGCAATCTCTTTGTCATCGTCTTGCTCTTTTTCCCAATCTATATTCGCACTTAACTCTAACGTTTTCAATTCAACACTCGCATCTTCTTGACTTGCTGGTCTTGACAATTGATCAGCTGTATAGTTTAATTTGCCGGGGTAGTATAGGATTTCGTAGTCCAATTCTTGCAGTTTCAACATCAATCTATATAGTCTGCCTGTCGGCTCTTTCGCTTTGACTAACGTACTAAGTGGTTGATGATCCGAATAAATTTTTATATGTCTTCCATAAATATAGCTGTGGAAGTGTTTGGTTGCCCATACAATTGCTAACATCTCACGCTCGCTTGCTGAATAATTTCTCTCTTGTCTCGTAAGCTGTCTGCTTGCAAAGGCTATCGGGCGAGCTATACCATTTATACGCTGTACCAACACTGCACCTAAATGTGTACCTGATGCGTCGCAAAACAACTCAAACTCTTTGTTGAAGTCAGGGTAAAATAAAATTGTAGCGTCTACCAATTGTTGTTTGAGCTTATTAAAAGCCTTGTCCCTCTCTTCCGTCCACGCAAACTTCGCGTGTGCTTTCCCAACTTCAAATAAACACGTCGCCGTTTCACCAAAATTTGGAATAAACCTTCTATAATAACCAATCATACCCAAAAATCGAATTACGTCACGCTTGTTTCTTGGTGTAGGCAATTCCACAATGGATTTGGTCTTGGCTGGATCTGGCTTAAGTCCATCTTTGGTTATTTTAAAACCAAGGTATCCAACTTCGTCCATAGCAAAACTACATTTAGTTGGTTTTAACTTCAAATTAGCCCTCTCGAATCTTTCCAACACTGTGTCCAATCTCTCTAAATGAGTTTTAAAGTCTCTCGAAAATATGATCACGTCGTCTAAGTATACCAAACACGCTTTCCACGTCAACTTGTCCAATAATTCGTCCATCAGCCGTTGAAAGGTCGGTGGTGCGTTGCACAACCCAAAAGGCATTACATTAAATTGATACAATTTATTATTTGCACAAAAAGCAGTTTTCTCTTTACTATCGTCACTCAACGGAATCTGCCAATACCCGCTATCCATGTCTAACGTTGTGAAATAACGCGATCCACCTAATGCATCTAGTGTCTCGTCTATACGTGGTAAAGGGTAGCTGTCTTTAATCGTTACTTCGTTTAACTTGCGAAAATCAATACAAAATCTAAATTCGCATTTTCCTTTGTCATCTGCTTTCTTTTTGACCAACAGAATCGGACTAGCCCAAGGGCTCTTGCTCTCACTAATTATGTTTTTCTCTAACATATTCTGAACTTGCTTCGTCACCTCAGCCTGCGCCGTCTGTGGAAGCCTATACTGCCGTTGTTTAATTGGTCTCGCGTCACCAGTGTTTATGTTGTGTTCCGTCAATTCGGTTGCTCCAACATCTTCATCACTCCACTTGAATGCACTCGAACGCTTCAAAATAGTTTTTAAAATTTCGTTACGTTCAGCTATCGACAACTTATCGCTTATTTTCAATTTGCTTATGTCTATTTTACTCTTAAGTTCGGATTCTAATTCATAATTTGTAGACATCACTTCTACGTCTTGCATCGATCCAATATCACAACCAGCCTCTAATTCCACTTCTTTGTCGCTCATGTTTAAAGCCAAAATGAAAACTTCACCTTTACTACCAACTTTGTTCAAACACTTTCCAAATATTAATCCATTCTTGTTCATTTTCTCATCTCCACCTGGTTCAAACATCATCACTTTGTCTTCAAATTCATCACTTGTTTTACACTTTACTACGAACTCACACTTCGGTCCAACTATCTTTTTTGCTTTCTACCAACACTCTATCTCCAAATGAAGTCTCTTTTTCTTCTCTAATGTAATTCAAAAACACATCTTTCTCTCCAAGTTTCACCGTAATTCTTCCAGTTGAACAATCAATCTGAGCGTTAAACTTACGTAAAAAATCTAATCCTAAAATACCAGCTTCTGAAACATCCGCGAAAATGAACTGATGATGACCCTGCCACTCTTTATTACAAATATCTAAACCTCCCGTCATACACTCTATTTGCTTTGTAGCCAATGCTGACTTAATGTTCAATGTAGTCATTGAAAATCCTTCTTCTTCCATTTCTCTTGGTCTCTTTTTCAACACTTCCAAGTGGCTTTTAACATCTTTTGGCAACTTATCTGGATTAATGAATGAACCTGACGATCCACTGTCCACTAGCATGTTCACTCTTGTATTAAATTCACCAATCTGAACGCTCATATTCACTCTTTCCAATTTGCTAACTTTCACTCCCTTGCATTCAACAAATTCTAACGATTTCGCATCCAATTCAGTATCCTCTGGTTCAGCATCAATAGTAAAAGCATAATTTTTCCTCACATTTCCATCGTTTCTACTGTTGTACCTTTTGTAACTATCAGATTCTTTGTTTCTTGTCTCATCAAATCTCACATGATTTGGATGAGGTGAACGACTACGGTTCCTACTATTACCTTCGAATTTTCTTTGAGAGCCGATTCGACCACTTTTCTCGTCACTCTCTCGTTTCCTACACTCTGAAATTCTATGTCCGGTCCTCTTGCAGTAAAAACAAGTTCCACTGAATCTCGTTTTTGGGCTGCTAATACTCGTAGCTTTCAACTGATTAACCAAAACAGTTTCATCGTCAACCTTGTTTGTAATTGATTTGTAGTCCACTGACTTGTCAAAAACACTCACTAACTCTTTCCATGACTTATCGCTCAATAGTTCCATAAAATTTTTAACATTTTCTGGTACATTTGCTATCAACCTAGCTCGCAACAAACTTGATTTAGAAGCTTCTTCTAAACCTGGCATACCTTTCGACAACAAATACTCGATATCGTGGCAAAACGAGGCAATAGTTTCATCTGGTTTTAGCACTCTCATATAAAACAAATTTAAATAGTAATCAGGCGATTTCCTACATTCGTCTCTCAATGCTTTCATCACTTCATCTATATCACCCTTCGCTAAGGAGTTCAAACCATTAAAGATCTGAAGAGCTTTTCCTTCAGGCAACACTCAATCGCTTTCACTTGGGCTACTCTGTCCCAGTTAAACATCAACGCTTCATAAATAAATGACTTCAAGAACGATTCCACATCGTGTGATTCACCATCAAATTGTAATCTACCATTAACAAACATCTCTAATCTCTAGGCTTACTAAACACGTTTTACACAACACTAAACTATCACTAACTTTCGGCTCAATTTTTTTTTTCCACTGAAAATTTTTCAACACTACTTCTTTAACACTTAATTTCTCTTTTTAACACTTTAGACTATCACTCGTCTTTATACTTCTCTCTTTAGCTTAACTATAGCTTCACTTTAAATTTCTTTTGTTCTACACAAGAACCAATAAAAACACTCTCTTAAAAAGCAACAAGTTTGAAACAAACTTAAGTCTCTTTTAATTTTTTTAGCGTGCGCGCGCACTCCTCTTCACTAAAACTTAACTCTCGGCTTACTTTAACCGCTATCACCAATGTAATGGTTTGAACTGGGGTTCGGGGGTAGTAATTAAGAGTCGATAAACTTTCAAATATTTTATTCAAAAACAACTAATAATTAATAATAATAATAATTTTATATATGTGTTGAACGATAGCTAACTCGCGTCAGACTATCGTTCAAGGAGGAAGCTTAGAGGACTACTGAAAGCTCTCTCTAAGACGTAATAGTGTCCTATTACAATATTCCAGATTATCATTAACTTTATTGAAATAGATAGCATTATTAACTTGGGCTCAGAAATGGAACAATTTGAAAAGCGAAAAATAGTAAAAATAGCAGGTTAAGAGAATAAGATGGGGCAAGATGAATGTATTAGAAAATTGTATTTTGACTAGGTTTAAAAGAAAGAATAATTCTTCTACTGAGTTTAGTTTTCTTTTAATAGTAGCTTTTGGATTACTTTAGTCAAAGATTTTGTTCTAATTTTTAAACAAACTCCAAATAGAAGATAACTTAGTTAGTATATTTTTTATTTGCCAAAATTTCTATTCCATTTTTTTTTCTCAGTCAGAATTTTAATCAAGGCTTAAGGCAAACTATGTGGCTAAAGCACACAGATGTTTTAATTTTTGGAGAGATTTTCATGTAAATTCAAAAAATTAAATTTAAATATTTCAATATTCTACTTTTTATTGAAATATTTAATAAAAAGTTAAATATTTATTGAAATTATTAACTTTTTTTTGTTAAAAATTAAACAATAAAAATTATTAACAATAAAATAGAATTGTTTATAATTTCTATTAAATTGTTATTAAGTTGTTAGTAAAAAAAATTATTATGAACATTATAAAAATGTTCATAACAATTTTTTTTTATTAATTTTTATTTTTTTTCATAGAAATTAAAAAAATCATAGAAATTAAGAAAAAAAAATTTAACTTTTTTTTAATGTTAAAATTTAAAATTAGGCAAATTATGATGGGAAAATTCGAAATTCCTCAGATCAAAATTTGGCTCACTCTTATAGACCGACTAGTCAATCGGGCGAGGGTAAATTATGTTTTAAGAGTCAATCCAATTGTCCGGTAAATTTTTCTGTTATTTTCAAATTTTATTTTTTCAAACACTGAAAGTTAAGTTTTTTCAAAAAATTTATTGGGTATTATGATATATTAGGTATTGAGGGTCACTGTTTTAGCAGGATCTTAGTATCATCTAAAAGGAATTTCAAAATAAAACAACATTTCACATGTTTATTAATTAATTGAAATATAAAATTAAAAAAAAAACAAATTTGCAATAAAATGCTCAAATGATCAAATCAATCTCTAATTATTTTACAAATTGTTATTATTTAAAAGAATTAATGCAGAGCTTGATTGTAGGGTTTAACATTTTTTGTTAAATCTAGAGGTACACTCTGCAAAATGAAAATGCACTTTGCAGAGTGTACACTATCTAAATAATTATATTTTTAGTAAGTTTATTTTTAGAAAATTTTTGCAGAGTTTAACTTTAGATTTAACAGAGTATGCTTTTTTCTAGATGTACCTCTGCATTAATTCTTTTAAGAAATAATAGTCTATTCAATAATAATTAAAACTTGGTTTAGATTATTATTATTGAATAGCTGTATGTTATTAAATTAAACATATATATACAATTTCAACAAAACCAAAATTTCAACTATGCAAAAATTCATTCTTGACTATTTTATTCATCGTTTTTTTTATATCAAAGTTTCAATTTAGATTTTCCAATTTACCTCTTATTACGAAAACCTTAAAAAGTATTATAAATAAAAAGGTTATTTGATTAATTGATTGAAATTTCTAATGTAATCACATGATAAGTTAAATCACATTCATTTCTAGCAGTAATCAACTAACATAAAATTTTAGGATAAACGTAGTAGTTAAATTTTCACATGCTTTAATTTTTTTGATAATTCTCCATTCTTTTAATATACAAAAAAGGCCACAAAAACTGTCGTTTTGTACATTAAATGGATGGATTAGTTTAAAGGGTTGATCAAAAAAAAATTTTTTCAATAATTTTATTTAAAAAATTTTATTCAAATAGATTTTTATCCGCTGATTCAGAAAAATATGAATATTGAGCTTTTTTTAGTTTAAATGAAAGTTTTTATCACGACCTCTTAGTTTTTTATCCTTTAATTTATTCCTATACTTATTAAATATATTAAAGTAATAATTTTAATAACAATAATTAATTAAGATGTTAAAATCGCAAAATGAACAGGAAAACGAAATACGTGGTTCATATACAATGGCATTCAAAAGAGCCGCAATTAGGCATTACGAAACATATAAAAATTTAATTGATATTTTTATCCTTAAATTTTATGTTTGTTGATTGATGTTATAAAAAGGGATTGATTGTTTTAATTGGTAACTAAACACGCCTTTACATGAGAAACTTAAATCAATTAGTCAATTAAGCTTTTAACTTATATTATTTCAAGGATCAAGTTGGGAATTTTTTATTCTTTCGTAAAATTCATTAATAAAATAAAAATTTTCTTAATAGTTAAACACTTTCTCGTCATCCAGACAAAAACTAATAAAAAATAATTGAATTACTTGAAAAAATCATTTTTAAGACTTTTTTTGACTATAGTGACATGTTGCATTAGTCGAAAAAGGTCAAAATGAAAACCAGTGTTCGATAAATAGTGACATGTCACTAAAATCGAGAAATTACGTTATATTAGCGCTATTATTTTAAAAAATATAAAATAGAAAAAAATTAAAATTAATTTATTTTTACGATCAAAATACTCAGTGTTTGTTTTGTGATTTTTGTCTCAATGTCAGACTTGTTTTTAAGTCACAGTTTTCAGTCTAAGTCACAAAAATTTAAGTCATGACTTAAATTTTTAGTATAGTATTTCGCGAACTTGAAATATCGCTGTTGGTGCTGTACAAAATCTGGTTGTAATCGTTTCAATTGAAAACGATGAAATACTTTTTATTTCGATTAAATAAAACCAAAAATTTGGTGAATTTATCAACACTATTAAAAATAAAATGAATAAAAGAGTTTAAAAAATTTTTTTCTATTTATTTTGTATTTGTTTGGAAAAAGTATATAAAAAAAATCGATCAGCAACAATTGTCACATTAAAAAAAAAATTTAAATCATGTTTTAGACTTAAAAAAAAAAAAAAATTAAATCATTGACTTGACTTGACTTAAGACTTGTGACTTAAAAACAAGTCTGCTCAATGTATAAAATAAATGTGTCGAATTTTGTTCTTTTACTTTTTTCATGACTTAAAATGTGAACATTATTTTTTTGTTAGTAAGTGAAAAAATTAAATTTATTTATTGATTATTAGTTAAAAGCTTGGTAGACAAAATTTTTCTAAAGCAACAAAAAAAATAACTAAATTAAATTAAAAAAGATTAATGATTGCCAAGTGTTGTTAAAAGTCAACTCTTAAATAAGCTTTTTTTTATTTCCAAATTGAATTCAAAAAACTCTACTTCTGATCTTTTGTTACCAATTATTGAGTTTTTTGTTTTGTTTGATAAAAATAAATAAGCTGATTAAAAAAAAATTAATTTTTTAATGATCTAAAAGAGTTAAGGTTGTCCAACAATTAGAAGTGGAAAGTTTAAACCAATTCAAGTCGGCTTCACAGACACAATGTGACAAATTAACCTTGATAACTTAATCATGGAGAAATTGAAAAAATTGCCTACTCATCAAAAAAAAATTTTTTTTATTAAATTTAACAACAAAAAAAAGAAAAATAAAAAAAAAAGAAAATTAAATTATTTTTCTATTGAAGTATTTGTCTGTGTTCACTTTTCCATTTTTGGATCCAACTTTTTATAGTAGCTAAATTTTGTTCCATGTGATCCGGTGTGTCCGATTGAAGCTCGTGGACAATTTGGGGCTTGTACGAGTCCAAAGCTTCGTCCAACACCACCCTCATTATTTCGCACTGCACATTCTCTTGTATCTTTCGCTGCGAGTAGTTGCGCTTCTCGAGGCGCTCGTACAGCACAGTGTTGTCAGTCCTCAGCACAAAAACAGCATCGAACCACCTCTCGGGAAAAAAGTCACATCCATGATAGTCGACAAGATTGCCACCCTCCTTCATGCACTCGTCTATTTCGTCGATCACTTTGTCCTCGTCGAGCTCGTACGACTGAAGCTCCGAGTCGTACTCGCCATAGAAATTGTTCTCTTTGGCCAGCTCGCCGATGCTTATCAAATTGAGGCCGGTCTCCTCGGCCACTTGGCTGCACAATGTTGTCTTGCCAGTGCCCGGCGTGCCTGTAATCATCACATTAGGTCCTCTGAAGTGAATGTCGCACATTTTTTTCCAATTCTTTGCTCCAAAATCTCAAAGCACATTGTTTTATGCCCCTTTTTTTTGTTTCTAGTCACGCCACAAAACTAACTTAACATTTAGCATTGTTTTGTTGTTGTTGTTGTTGGCAATCAATCATTCTTTTCTTCTTCTAATTGCTAGTTTTATCTCGGAACAAACATATCCGATATGCAATCTATTTTTTGATAAAATAGAGAAAACTAATATTATCTTAATTATCCGGATTTTTTTTATCGAAATTCGAATACAGTCTTTATTTCCATCAACGGTCTATTATGCCTTCTTATCTGGCAGTTTATTTTCTTCTAGGCACTTCTAAGCTAAAAAACCATTTTATTTTTAGACAAATTTTTGATGCCATTGTTTGCCAATTTATACCGCTGATGCTTTTTCATTTTGACCTTGTCCCTATGCTGCTGTTTTTTTTTGTTTTCTTGCTAATTTAAAATCAATTTATTTTCGAAAAAATAAGCTCAAAATGTAAAATTAGCCAAATCACAAATCAATAGTATATTGTTTTGATTACATAATAAATCGGCTTAATAAGTAGAAAAACATTGTTCAAAGGTTCATTTTAAATGTGTTCAAATTGTAAACAAAATGAGTCCTTAAGGCTCCTTAACTCTCAAATTTGAGCGAATTAGTCATGTTGGTTTTTAGGCTTGCTTTTTGTGTTGGATTAAAATTTATCAAATAAAGACGTTTTAGGACCTAATCTGCTTAAGTGCGCAATTATCCAAATTATTTACTAGTGAATGATTAATTATTTGCAATGAACGTCACTACGGTGATCTTAATACATAAAAATATCAAAAAATAATTTATAATTAGAAGCTAGTAAATTATTTACGAACAAATCCTCACACATTGTGCAATCTTTATTTAGAAAGCTAAATGAACACCAAAGATAATTCAGACTTTTTTTGCGGATTTTATTATTACTTTTTTTTTAGATCGATTTAGCTCAAATTTGATTTACAAAATGCCGATTGTGTGCAATCACATAATAATAAGAAAAGAAAATTAGTTTGTAAAGTTAAACAAAAAATTAATCACTTCATAATTTTGGTTGCATTTATTTTAATTAATGATAATAATTTTTTAAATATAAATGGCATAGATATAAATTTAAAATAATAAGAATCAAATGTAAATAACTCTTAATTTTTAATTATTTTATAGATTTTTACTTTTTTATCTTATGTAATTCTGCCTATCTGGCTTAAATCAAATAAATGATAAATTTTAATAATAGACTTACGGTTAATATTGGAAGAAACTGAAGTTGACTCGACTTGTAATTTTAAAATAAATAATAAGATAATCGAAACTTTTTTTTTTTTTTTTTCATATCATTTCATAATCTTTTTTTTGTCTTACATATTTTCTTTTTTGTCCATGGGACTTTTACTTTTACTAATTCATAACAATTTTTCATCGTCGTTTGGCGTTAATTGAAATAAATAAATAAAAAAATAAAAATAAATAAATTTAAAATGATTTAATTAATAATCAAAAATGGCAAATTGAATTTAATGATCAAATGTAAATTTTAAATCAAAATTCTTAGTTTTTATTAAAAAAAAGGCATTTTTTATCATTTTTTAAAAAATCAAATTTTTAAACTTTATTAAATATGTTTTGTTTAATCTTTAATTAGGAAAAGAATTAAATGAACTTTTATCTGAAGTTAAATAAAATCTAAATTAAAATTTTGAAATTTTGCAATTCAAAATTTAACTTTGTTTAAGTGTAATATATTTTAATTCATATTAAAAATCAGACTTATTTTTAAGTCACAAGTCTAAAGCCAAGTCAAGTCAATGACTTAAAATTTTTAAGACTTTGGCTTTGACTTAAAAAAAAAAAAAAAAGTTATGACTTTGACTTAAATTTTTGTGACTTAGACTTAAAACTGTGACTTAAAAACAAGTCTGTTAAAAATCATTTAAAGCGATAATTTGGATGCTGTAATGTGGACTTTAAGTTTGTCTTCAAAATTTTCAAATTAATTTTTTATAATAATCAATTAAAGATCATTTGGGAAAGAAAAAATATTTTTTTTTATTTATTTTGTTTAAGATTCTAATCTACTGAGTTTTGATCATGAACTTCAAGTTGCCATCAAAAATCTATTAATATTATATGTTCGTTATTTAATTTAAAGAAAAACAACAGTTTATTAATTGTAAAAAAATACTGTTTTGCAGTTGATAACCTTGGATCGACTTGGATCGTTTTTATTTTGATTCTTTGTATCCATATTTGCTTAAATTGTAAAAATCTAACTTGATTCCAACTAAGCCTGTTGCCTAGCCAAAAATAATAATAATAATAATTGGAGATTTATTAATTAAATTTAATTTAATCTTATTAAATTCAAAATCGAATCTAGACTATGCTGCTTCTCTCAGTCTTTAAATTATACACACAAAATGCTAAAAAAAAATATTAATAAATATTTAAAGTTTGAATATTTGTTAACTATAAAAAGTTGGCTTTTTTTATTCATTTTTAATAACTTATAATCTATTGTAAGCCTTAATGTTTGGAAAGCTTATTTTCCGGATATGTTAAGATCTGGTGGTTCGCGGTCAATAGGTAATTTATAAAGAAAGAAATTAAATAAGAACTTTATTAATAAATGGCGACTTCTAGTCTAAACAAATAATAAAGAAAATAACAACAATAGGACAAAGAATAGCAAGCAAATTAAATTAAGCTTCAAAGTTTCTTTTTCAACAATTTCTAATATTTTACACAGTGTTAAATACTAACGACTTGCTAAACGCAAGGGACCACAGTATTGTAGTGTGAAACTATAGACATTTAAGTGGACTAGAGTCGATGTTGCATTGGGTTAGGTTGCATTACATAGAGAACAAAAACAATGGCAATCACACTCAAATTTTGTACTTAATTTAATCGAGACAAATTATTTAATCGCTTTTTGAATTGAGTGTTTCTGAATAGTCAAGGTTAGAATTGGCATTTGTTTAGGCTTGAAAATTGTTCTAATAGCTCGATTTTGCATGGTTTTTAGTTCAGTTATGTTTTTTTAAGGAACTGTTTTAAGAAGTACTGTGCTAATGATAGGAGTGTTGCTTCATATACGATGATTGACTATGTTTGGTTGATTTCTTTTGCACTTATTTTGCTAAAGTGCTTTTTAAATGTCCTATTAGTATGTCTTGGAAAGTTATAATAAATGTCTCTTTTCTATCCTAATGGCAATGGGGAGGTAATTTTTAAGCAACGGCTCCGATCTGACACAGAGTCTAGTGCATACACTTACTTATATACACTTTTCTTTAGATGTTGATTTGGAAAACATTGGGTGCACTGCAGACATTCTTTTTTTTCTTTTTGTTCGTTGAACCTGTTGTAATATTCCAATGCTTTTTTTGCTAGTATTGCCATTGATAAAAAATTATTATTTACCCTTTATTGAAAAACCAAGTTTTTAATGCTTGGTCAACAAACGGAAATTCCAATACTTTCAAGACTTTTCGCAAGAGACTGTTTGCATTAAACTTTTTCTTTTTGAAGAAAGTCTAAAACAAGTCATTAGACGCTTAGGCAAATGATCAGATGTTTTGTCTATTTGAGTACCATTTTTCCAAGGTGTTTTACCCAGTACATTTTAAATTATTTTTATTTCAAATTATTTTAATACAAGCTAGCATAGATATCAAAAAATTTAAAAGAAAGTGATCAAAGGGT
Organism: Brachionus manjavacas; assembly: GCA_019054805.1. NCBI lineage: Eukaryota > Metazoa > Rotifera > Eurotatoria > Ploima > Brachionidae > Brachionus > Brachionus manjavacas. Next base: position 3,118,316 of record JAHQIY010000013.1, on the reverse strand, counting down.
TAAACTTTCGTATTTTTTAAATTCAAAATACGAGCATCAAAAAATAGAAGATAATAATAATAATAAATATGATTACACCTCAAGATTAAATATGATAGTCTGTAATTTTTCAGCTAAAAAAACTTTGATCGATTCAGACCTGAGAGTTTTGGAGAACTTTTGTTGTTCTTTAATGTGACAGTCATCATTAGACATCATTCTTCTAGCTTTTCTGCTACGAGTACATAATGGAGATTTATTTTATTAATTTTAAACTTAAATGAAATAAAATGAAATATTATTTAATAAAAACTATTATTCAAAGTGACAATTATTTTTTCAGGTTTTATCATATAGCTTTTTATAATCTAAAATAAATTTATTTTTTAACATTGCTCTAAACAATTATTCATCCAAGAGTTTGAAAGACCTCGTTTTAATTTTCATCTAAATGCAATAATTATATGTTTCTCTTTTACTAACCGCTTCTTTAATTGTTGTAATAACTATTATTTTTTACCATTGATTTCTGTACAATGTTAATTTGGTCTTTTATTTGAGAATACTAAAACAGATCTATTGTAATAAAGGTTACATGCAAATAGGCTGCCATAGGCGATAATTAAAAAAAAATTTCTGAATCCTATTTTCTAAAGCTCGTTTGAAAAAGAACTCTGTTGTTTTGCTGCTCCGCTCAAATTAATACTCATTCTGAGAGTTGGGAAACTATAAATTTAAAAAAAGTAGAAAAAGTTTAATCAAACTATCTTTTTGTTAAATTTAAGTAATTTTTTTCAGGATTTTTAATTTTATTTTATGCAAAAATTGAATTTTTTTTTAAATTCCTGAAAACTTTATTAATTTGATGTTAGCTCTTTTATTTTCAATATTATATTAAAAAAACAGGAATTTTTTAAATTGTTTTATTTGAAAATCCGATTCAAAAATAATATAGTTAAATTTTTGTGATAGAAAATAATCATTAATATTCAAATAATTTTAGCATTTACGGAAATGAACTTGAGCGTTGAAAAGAATTGAAATTTTTAATTATTAGGTTTGACTAAAGATTAACCTTTACTCGAATGATTGACGAAATTAGAAAAAAAATCTGCCACCCGAGGGATTATCTTCTTAATTAAGATTCTGTCAAAAAATAGGACCTCAATTCAAAAACAACCAGAAATTCGTGTAAATCCAATTAGGCTCAATTTTGGATAATTCTTTTACTCAGAAAATAATATCATTAGAATACCCATGTTATTCAAAATTCAGCAGTTCGGTTTTATAAATTTTATTTTTTTCAATTTTTTTTGATTTTTTTTAGATCTTAGGTAATCAAAACCTAAAAAAAATAAATATGAAAATTTATTTCTCAAATTTTTTATTATATTAAAAAATATAAATTTGAAAAATAAAACTATTTAAGATATGCACACTTTTTGTGTTTAATTTGCTATCGGCACTCAAATTACCAGAATTTTACAGTCCAGATTGACATGAAATTTTTAAACATTTAATAAAACTATTAAGAAAAATAATCTCTTCTTGATTTTGTATGTTGTTGCATTCTTATTTAATATTCAACTATTTTATTTCACTCATGTTAAAAATATTTAGTGGCATCGCCGATGATCAAAGTTAACTTTTTTAGCAGAAAATTTTAATTTTTTTCATATATTTATCAAGTTAAGTAAAAAAATCAATCAATTTCGCTTATCAATCTTATTTTTTGAAACTTTTTGCTTTGTTGATTTTTTAAAACTATAGTTTCTTTTTTTTTTCCACTTTCAAGATCCATGATCCTTGGAAAGTTCAGAATGATCTGAAATCTTCTTTTTTTCGTCAAAGAAGCCATCAACGAGATTTAATAAAATTATTTTTTTCCAATTTAATTTATCTTTAATTAAAAAAAAAATTTTAAAAAAGATAAATTAATTCTATATTATGCTAGGCAAAATATAGAATTATTTGACCAAGTCTTCGGCAAAAAGTAGAGAGATTCACTGTTTGCTTTATCTCTTTTAGATTTGTCATTGATAATATTTATTTTTAATTTAAAAAATAATTTAGGCAGAGCATAAGTCGGTTGGAATGGATACTCAGTCCTTCCTTTCAGTCGCATGATTTAGATTTGATTTTAAAAGCATTAAGATTATAACTAAAAACATTAAAATTAAAAATGAAGCTAATTATGGAAGAAAAGAAAATAAAAAATAAAAATTTATAAAATGTGAAAAAAAATAAAAAGTCGATAGTCGTAGATTCAAATTTTCTTTGATGAATTTGCCTGAAATTTGCATCGTCTTCCAAGATTAGTTAATGCATTGATTCAGAGTCGTTTAGAAATCCTAGATTAAAGTCCAAGTCATTAAGTTGTTTTCCAAAAGTTCGAGTCTTTTTTTTTTTAAAGTAAAAAAATAAATACATAAAAAATTAAAATTTATTAAAAAAATGAATGTCTAATAATTAGATATTAAAATAATTTATGATTATTATTTCGGTTTAACCACAGTTTTTTAATAGTCCAAATCCAAATCCAAAGAGGGGTTCCTATGACACTTTTCAGTGTCTTTTTTGTTTACTTTTCAATATACGGAAAAACTAAACTACTCTGTGCTTGAGATGGTCAGCTTGTGATCAAGTCTTTCACCTAGTTCTTACAGCCTCAAAGAACCAATCAATAAAAAAAATTTAATAAAATAAGATTTAATTTTCTTTAATTTTTTAATTATTTAAATTTTTTATTTTTTTTTTATTTTTTCAAAATACAATTAAAAAATATACGAAAATTACAAAGTTATATTTATCATTTATTTAACTTTTCTAAAAATAACTTCAAGGATAAAATTTATTAAAATTTTATTTTTTTATTTTTGTTCGTGAAATTACATCTTTAAAGATTTATACCGTTCTACACAGTGATAATCAGAGCCACATGAATTATTATGACGGACTGGTTACTGTCAAAGTTCTGACTTTTTTTTATTTTCAAAAGTTCAAGTCAAAGACTTTTGTCCCTGCGCGTTCAATGAATGTGAAAAAAATTTTTAAATAAATTTGACCATCTCTCTTCCAGAGTCTCTTTATCATTCAACGAATAACACTTTAAAGCGTGTAGAGCATTTTCAAAGTGGAAAAATTCTTTTATTCCAGAATCAACTTTATGTTAAGGTTAAGTCTAAATAAGCGTAAATCAATAGTTTTTGTTAACGATCTAAATAAATTATTTAACAATCTTGTTTTAAATTAATGCAATCCGTTAATTTAATAAACTCAGCAAAGGAAAAAAATCGTAAAATAAATAATCTCTTTTTTTACGAATCGTGTAAATGATTAAACTAAAATCTCCTAGTTGAGCATACTATCAGACTATCCTAAATTTAATATTGTAAATGCTGACCAAGCATTTTTCTTTCTTCGCTTTAAAATCGTTTCTTTTTCTTGACAGTCTACTTATCGATAATCATCAAAATCTACAATTTTACTCTTGTATTTCTTGTGTGTACAAAATAAATTCTCTTTATTCCATTTGAGTAATCAATGACTGGCATTTATTTTTCATTAAAAAAAAAACAAAATTGTTTATTATTTTTTTTAATTAAACAACAATTTTCAATCAAATTTGTACAATTGAGGAACCAAAATTTAACTTTTTTGTGCTAAACAAACAAACAATAAATAATTTAATGACGCGCAAAAGAAAATAGTATAAAAACAGCTTCTTATTTTACACAAGGTAAAAACTTTGAGTCAACAAAAAAGTTAAATTTCTAGGCATGAAATTTTACTCAAAATTTGACCTTTACTCCTATGGTTGAAGATATAAAAGAACGCTGCAACCCAAGGTTGAATTTATTTAAAATATTGTCAAACAAAAAATAAAGCTTAAATGCTTAAACATTAGATAGTCTCTACAAATCGTTAATAACGGGTGACAACTTAAAATCGAGACCAAATTTAGGTATCATTTGCAATGCTTTTTTAATTTTTAAAAAGTACAAAATATATCCCAGTTAAGAAATTTGAACAGAAATTACTTGTTTGGTTGGTCATTTCTCATACGAAAAAGTGGACTTACAGTCAACCACACTGTTTACCTAGACTTTATAAAGCGTGGAGTGATTCCGTTTATTAAAAAGCATCATTCAGATGGCAACTTTAAGTTTTGGCCCGACTTTGCGAGCTCTCATTATGCCAATACAGTGGTCAACTACTTGATTGACCAAAATATCAAATTTGTGCAAAAATGCGAAAACCCTGCAAATGTGCCAGAAGTACGACCAATTGAAGATTTTTGGTCCATTTTAAAGGGGAAAGTGTATGAGAATGGCTGGAGAGCAAAAAACATAGACTCTACATCCAAACGACTCAATAATATTCGAAGAAATGGACTTATTGAATAAAGATAAAAGCATAAATAAAAACTAGAATAAAATTGCTATATTCTCTCATAATTTCGTTTTATGTTGATAAATAATAAAGGAGTTATGACCTTTTAAAGTTAGTCTCGATTTTATGTTGTCACCCGTTAGGTTCAATTTTAGACTATTCCTTTCCTTGTCTTGAGCTGTGCAAGAAATGAATGTTGGAGTAGGACTGGGTCATTTTCTAATGGTAACCAGACTGGTAGAGAAGTACATAAATGGTTTCGAATCAGGATTCATCGAAACCCCGACTCCACTGTCTAATTGTTACCTTACTATTTCTTCTTATTTTCCTGAAGCTTCAGCTTTGGTAATATTCTTTTTTTTTTTTAAATTTAATTAGTTTATTTTAAATTTTTAAAAAAGTGTCCATGCAAAAAAATTATATTAAGTTAATAAAGTGACATTAGAAAGAGAAATTGGAAATGTTACAGAAAAACAGTTGTCCATTGGAATAGCTAATTTGAGACTTTACAAAAGGAGGGTTTTAAATTCTGAACTTCTTGAGCTTTCAAAAAAAACATCAATTTTATCCTGAATGAGTGAAGTAATGAGTGTGTTTTTATTTTTTAAACTTTTTTTTATGTACTTTTCGAGCAGAATTCAAAGTCTAGGCTCGATTATTTCAATCTTTTGGTCGTCGAGATGGCAATAAAGGTGAATATACGGTATGCCATATGGTAAGTGGTAGATTGATTTAAAACCTATAACTTATCAAATATTTCATTATTTGTTTATCTTATTCTTATATAAGATACAGTACAGTCAATTTAATGATTGTATTTTTATAAATTAAATTTACATGAACGAATGAATTCAATCTGGGAGTTGAAACAAAGACTTTGGTCAAATTTTTTTCCAAGAACGACTGGGGAGGCAGTGTAGGGTATTTGCTTTCCAAAAATTTTTAGACTTTGTACAATTAGTAAATTTTCTGAAGACATCTTTGGCCTCCATTTTTGTAGCCACAAGGAATGTGACTGTTTTTTTTGGTCCTGCTTAGGAATATCATTAAAAAAGATAAATTAATTCTAGAGGACTAATGACTGCACCCTAGGGAACTCCAGTATCTATGGATCCTGAATCCGAGCCAAAATTATTTAATTTAACAAACAAATTCGATTTTTTAAAAAGTTAACAACCCACTCCAGAATTTTATGAACTTTGGTGAGTTTATAAATTAAATCACTGTGCCAAAGCTTGTCAAAAGCCTGAGAGGTGTCCAAGAAGAGGGAACATACTTTTTCTTTCTTAACCAAAGTCTCAGAGACCTTTTGAGTTTAAAATACCAAATTGTCGGAGTAAGGCCGGTGCTGCCTAAAGCCAGACTGACTCGCAACTTCACATGTAAATATTTCTCATTTAATAATTTCATTTTATTCTGAAAACAAATAAACAATTAAATAAATTAATTAATAAACAAATATTAAATAAATAATACAGTTTTTGTGTAGAATTGTAAATCACGGTCAACTTAGACTTGCTAGCAACAAATTGATTAGTTCTATATTAATTTATAATGAAGCCATGAAGTTTTTTTGAGTTGTTACATAATAAAGCAAAAGTATGGTATTTTCGTAATCATTGATAAGCTTAGCAGAAAAAAAAAAGCACTTTCTCAGCTAATTTAAACTATCCGTGTATTGACTTAACAAATTAAATTTATTTTCTTTCGTAGGCAAATTACGTCTTTCCAAAACTCACTAGTGATCTGGACCAGGTACAGTTTTTGATCATTTCATAATTGATAAGACAATAGGTCAAGTTTGAATGCAATTGTTTATATAGAATGTGGATAAGTCTATGATAGACAGATGAGGGCTTTTCTCTATTTTCAAATATTGTAAAGCTATTAATTGTATTCTTTTAAGATTGCGATATGATTTACAACAATATGTAGACTTAATGATGAAAATAAATTATTTAATCGAATTTATTTGTTAATTGTTTAAGTCGGGCCTAATAGCTTCGAAATGAGAATAGCCAGGCGTCTGAGCAAATTTGACCAGTCAGACCTATTTATTTTTAATATCTTTTTTTTCTCATTCTAATAAATTACTTCTATTTCAAATTTCGAAAAGTATATTTCAATTTATAGTTTTTATTTTATCTTTTTAGTGATTCAAAAAAATTAATAAAGCTTATTTTAAAAGTTATCTTTTCACATTATTTATTTATTGAATTGTTTGAGGAAATACCTCAGGCCACTTAGCATGAATCAAACACAGCTTGAACTGGTTACTTTAGAGCGACCAAATCTGCACCATGCTGCATTCACAGAACTAATTTGAAACTTATAGATTTTATATCATTTTGATATGTTGTTATCTACTGGATTTTACAAAGCCAACCATTGATAAAAGAAAAGAAAGTACCATGTAAGTTGTAATTTTTTATTTTTAAAATTCAGGGTGAGCAGTCTCAAAAGCAAAAAAAAAATCACATTAATATTTTATTTTAGCATTTAATAAAAAGTCTACATTTAAATAAGACTCTGTAGTATTTAAATTCAAAAAAATTATTTTCTAATTTTGATAACAAAGTGGAAATTTTGGTACAATTTTTATTAATTCTCGAAAAAAGTACACTACCAAAGTGACATAGGAACAATGTCAATTAGAATGGAGTCAAATGAGGAAATTAATTTTTTTTTACTTCAGATTTTACTTATCTTTATTTAAAGAAGTAAATTAAATTACTAAAACTATTTTTAATTATTTAACAATTAAAAAAAAAAGAAATAAGATTTGAAGCATATTACTTCCTTTTGTTTAGGGTCTAAAATAATCCTTTTTTTCGGGAGTATTGGCTGATTGGAAATATTTTTTTTGGCCTCATTCCTTAGACGTTTTACATGCTACATTTTTTATTAATTTAATAAATAAAAGTTTTTTTGTAAATGTCTTGAATTAAAATATTTTATTTTAGTTTGACATAAAGATTTTATAATTTTTAGGAAATTTAAAAGTTGATGATCAATTCATAATATACTTTCAAATCGAAGAGTTTATCTTTAGATATTTAAATTAATCTTTGAACCAATTTTAATAATTTTAATGCATCTTCCTTTAATGTTATATCGATTAAAAAAAAACACTTTCTCAATTTATATGATAAAATTGATTTTTTATATTTAATTGTTTTATCTGATTTTTTGTCAAATTTTTTTTAAATTTTTTTATTTCAAAAGTATTTTGGCGTAGCATTCAATATTAAATTACAAATTAGTAATAAAATGAAAACACCGACAATAAAAAAATCAAAATATACATTTAAATTTAGTAATCTATTTTATCAATGGATTGAGAAAATATTTTTTCCATAAATTTTTTTTGACTTTTTAAATCTTCACATCATGCAAAGTATGTTACATTAATATTATTTAAATAAGTTCAAAGACTAATATAAAAAGAAGTATTTATTTGTTTGCCTGAATTTACTTAAATTATATCATAGCGTTTATTTTTATCTTTTTTTTTTTTTTCCTTCTTTATTATTTTCTAATTTTCTAGTTTTTAAATTACAAAACGAATCGATGGAAAAAAAAATTAAGAAAAAAAAACAAAATATGAAAAAGTTTTGTATATTTTAAAAATTTTTTGCTATGATAAACAGAAAAATAAAAAAATTTTTTTTTATCTTTAACGATGAAATTTAAAATATGTTTGTTTATTTTTTTATTATTTTACTGGGCAGAAGGAGCTTCACTTCGTATGTGCATTATGCGATCTTTTCGAATGTTAGCTCGAAACCTTTTTAAATTAATTTTTAAATAAAAATTTCTATTAAAAAAAAAATTTTCAAATAAAAAATTTAATTTAAGACAAGTTTAATGTCAAAATGTTTTTATAATAGTGAGATAACTATAATGGAATCTCTACTGTAAATGCTTTTTTTTAAATCACATTTATTTATTCACTTAGATACTCAATATTAATGAAATAAAGTTTTCTGTTACCTCAAAATTATCAATTAATAATAGAAGATCTTCTAATAAAAAAAAATATTAACTTTTTATATATTTTATTAGCAAAATAAAAAAAAAATACCAATTAATTACAAAAGAGGAAAAAATCATCAAGACAATCAATTTTAATAAAAATTTGTGACATTTTGCAGAATAATTTTATCACTTTCCGTTCAAAAGTTATTAGAATTTGAATGAATTGAAATGAACTTCACAAAGCCTCATTTTTTAGAAAAAGACTCGTTTTATTTAATTAGATATCAATTTTGTTAAATTAAAGTTTTAATTTTTTTTGCGGTATTAAATTTCCATAAGTCAATATGGCAAGTTTTTTTTCTATTATACATTTCTAAAAATAATTGCGTAATTATATTTCAAATATTAACATGCTTTATTATCAAGTTTTAATGAAACAACGTAATTTCAAAATTTCAAAAAGTAAAATAGAAAAAAAATTGACTTCTGTGCAAATACAACATTTCTAGCTAATAGTGGCTAATAAAAATAAATAAAATTTTTTTTTTCTTTAAAAAAATTTTTCTTTTGCATATATTCGAATTTGAACGATGACACAAATTTTGCCTTATAGCAATAAATAAATAAGATTTTTTTCTATATTACTTTGCTTACACTTAAACAATGAGATCTTAGAAAAGTATTTTCTATATCAAAAAAATTATCAGCACTAATAACAAATTTGGTAATTAGAATTTAAAAAAATTACGAAAAATAAAAATATTCAAGATCAGCTAGATTTTGATCTATATCAAAAATTTTTATTGTTGGAATTTTTTTAAAAATTTCTGATTGATTTCACCAGGCCTATAAAAGAAATTATTTTTTTTATTTTATTTTAAATTTAAAATGATTACCAAGTGCTGAATAAAAATTAAGAACCTCTTTTTATTTCTTATTTTCTTAGAAAATCAAAAAATCATTTATAAGCTTGGCGAGATCAATCATAACTTTGTAAAAAATATCGATATCTTTTCGATTAGAAGCCCATCATTTTATATTAATTCCTATATGCTTATTGTAATCAGTCGACCAGCTTTGGTTTATTTTTTTATAATATTTTTTTTTTGCATATGACTGTCTATAAATAATATTGATTGTCTTTTAATGACCCTCCTGTATATTAACAGAGTGCTTTTAATCCTTTATTTTTTGATGATACTCTAAAGATGCCTAATAAAATATCAATGTTTTTTGGCTTATTGTGAAATTTCTTAATTATCTATTAAATTAAAAATAAAATCAACTAGTTTAAATTTTCTATTTTGAATTTTTTTTTGTTATTTCATTTTCATTTTTGTAGCATGTGGACTTATTGATTAAAAAATTAATTTAAGTCAACAAAGAAATGCATATTGTGAAAAAAATGTCATCTCGCACTTTTAACACACCATCTGAATCTTATTTTCCAAATTAAGATAACAATAGAAATTGACAAACAACAAAAAAAAATAATTCATTTTTTTAAAATTAGTCTAAAAATAATTTTTTTTAAAAAAACTTATATTACATAATTGATTTCATAATGGCTAGATGCTAAAGACACTCCTAGAATTTTTCTACCTTTTTTTATATGAAAAAGTTTAAGTTTAATATCAAAAAGATGCATGAATATTTAATGAAAAATTTCGAATAATTAGTTTTTGGAAATGGTGTTTTCTAAATAATCTGGCCTAGCATTGGCTTGAACTGTTGTAGAAGCGATTTCTTGCGTAACCTTTTTGCTTGTTGTTGTTTTTTCAGTCTCATGTGTTTTTGTTTTTTTCGTGAAAGTGAAGAAACAAACGAAGCAAAAAATTAAAAACAATATATGTTGAATATTGTTGCATAAAAAAAGATTTTTATTTCAAAATAATAAACTCCCTTGACTGAATTTCAATCAATAATTTCTTAACTCATATCTAGCTTCATTTAAGTTATTTAAAACATTTCCAAGTTATCAAACTTATTAACTTCATCTCTCATTCGTCTCAAGTATACTTCAGACTCTCTTGTAAATAAAGATTAGATTAAATTTGAGAATGTTTTTTGGCTTATTATGAAATTTCTTAATTATTTATTAAATAAAAAATAAAATCAATTAGTTTCAATTTTTTATTTTGAATATTTTTTTTCTTATTTCATTTTCATTTTTGTAGCATGTGGACTTATCGGACAAACTCAAAATTATTTATTTAATTAAAAAATTAATTTATTCTTTAGACTCTCTTTTAAATAAAGATAAGATTTAATTTGAGAATGTTGGTAACTTAATCGAGTAGCATTATCCCAGGAAGTGTCTGCATCTCATAGTTGAAAAATTGATCAGCCTCGATTATAATTTTTTTATCTTATTTTACTTTCATGCATGGGAAAATAAGAGGTTCAAATTAGAATTTTACTTTTATTAATAAATATTTAGCAATTATTTAATTAATAAAGTTTAATATAGTGTAATGTGACTTTTGCTTTAATGTGGGCAACTAGATAAAAGCAAGTGTCTTGATTGTAAATGTTTCAGTGGAATCGGAAGTTATTACAAAAAAAATTAGTGGTTTATAAAGAAGCTAGAACGTGTGCTTCACCTGCAGTAAAACTAAAATAAAAATAAGAGGGAAGAAAAGGAGTGGTGTCGAGACACGGTTTTTGAAAATTAATAAAAATTAATATCAATCGAAAAAATAGAGAATGGCATTGATGGACACTGGGCAAGATACAGATTTATTTTAACTTTCCAGTCGTCCCTTAATCACATCCGAAGAGGCTTCATTATAAAAGAAAAATAAATTTTTATTTTGTAAGTATCTAAAAATTGGGGAAATCGAGTTTAAATTAATCAAGATTGTTCAAAAACACACTAAAAATAAATTACCTAATGCATTGGTCCATGGGTTAAATTAAATTATTTTTTGACCATTTAAGGTAAATATAAATAGCCATATAAGTGATGATTAACTTATGAAGTATTTTTTTTGAAAATTTTTTCTGATCTTTTAAGCTGCAAAAAATATAGAAGTCGAAGTAGTAGTAGTAGTCAATCATAGTTTATCAGCTTGCAACCTAGGTTGCATTAAGTGAAAGTTTCTCAGTATCAGATTCTGTTAACAGATCTTCTCAAGGTCTCCGACTTCATGTGTCCATCAATTTTGGCCTCAAACTGATTGACCGTATCAGTCCCTGCTATTTCCGAGGGTAAAAGGTTCCAGGTTGTAGCTGTTCGGTTAAGAAAGAACTTATCCCTCATGTGCCCTCCTTGCTTTTCTCTTGTTATTTGGCTACCATGTCTCCTGATTGTCCTTTCTTTTCCTTCTTGTTTCCAGGTCTGTAAATCCAAGCTCCCTAAGTCAATCTTCGTACTCTAATCCTCTTAGTTCTATTACCATCTTAGTCGCCCTTTTCTGGATTCCCTCCACCTTATTAATTTCACTCCTAGTCATAGAATTCTAGTCTATATTTTTAAATTTTAAAAAACAAAATTTGAAATATTTCGAGCATTTTTGGAATTCTGAAATTTGATCATAAATTTACTTAGCTGATTTATCAAATATTTAGCTTAAGTGATCTAATATTTTGATTTTTTCTGAAATTTTAAAAATTAGCTTGTAATTACAAAAAAATCATGACTTATTAAAGACCACAATTTAATCCCCAAACCGGACCGAATTTTTTTGGATGCATTTTAATCCGTGAAATCAATAATTAAATTGTCATTTAAAAATAAATAAAATTGACATATGAATAATTAAATTAAAGATTTTAATTTTATTGAAAGTTTAATTATTAATTTTTATTTTAAATAATAGTTCTCTAACCTTCAACATATTCGGATCTCTAAACCAGGGCTTTGCCTCGGACCCCGTTTAATTTTTATGTGACCAAAAAATTTTTTTTATATTACAATTTAATCATTTATATGACGGCTTAATATTGTAACATTTTATTTTTAAATTTTGAATTGTTTTAACAAAAGATAAATGAATAAATGTATTGGAAATGAGTAAGGGGTGAATGAATTTTGGGTTGAAGGCTAAACAAAAGAAAATAAAAAAATAAAACGCGATTTAACAAGCTTTTATTTTTCAATAATAAAAATGGCTTATATTTAAAAAGATTATATAATAGATCATTATTTAGTTTATTCTTTGTTGAGTGACCAATCTATGACCAATCCGGTCAGTGCCGGTCTTTTTGACCATAAAACAAATTTACATAAAAAATTTTGATCTCTAAAAATTCGTAACTATAAAATTTAATTAATTAAAGAACAAAATTAGTAACGGATTTGTAATTTTTTTTCATGAAAACCAAGGAAAGCCAAAATTTTAGGCTGTTTTGAAAAAAAAATCCGGTGCTAGGGATCTAAACACTAATGAAATAACATTTTGGAACAAAGGCAGTGTTGGTTTTACCATGAATTTAGTAATTAAAGCTTTGCTATACTAATGGATGTGAATTTTATTTTAAAATTTTTTTTTTTATAAATAAAAGTTATAGAAATTAATTAATATTTTAAAATTAAATTAAATTTTGAAATTGTAACGAGACAAACAGGTCAAAATTTTTATTTTTATTTTTTCTATGATTAATGATTGATTTAGTTTTTAAGTGTTTAATAGAACATTATTTATCTGTATTTAGATTTTTATTTATTTTTAGAGTAAGACTCAAAGTAAGAGAAGATTTAAATAGATTTTGGATTTCGAAACGATGGCATTTTGACAGCATGTTCACAATTTTATTTGAAATTCTAAGATAATCTTTTTTATTTAAGATTTAAGCGATTTTTTTTGCTGCAATAGATCGCGATTAATTTACTGACAAAAAAATTTAGCCCCAATAAAATATTCTTCTAAAAATAAAGCTTATTTTCGAGGGAAATCTAAAGGAAAACTTGAACATTTTAAAAGAAATTTCCGATGCAAAAAAGCAACACTTAAATCATTAAAAAATTCTTTTTTAGTTTATTTTTGACATTTTATGCCTGATTAGTTCTACTGCAATTATAAAAATTTATTATTTCCTTTTTTATTTATATATTTTTTTCTTCATAAAAGACGTATTTTTTTCTGTTACCATAAATGGTTTTGGTTTCTCAATATTTTAATTTTAACACTTTTGGCTGAATGTGTAAGGCATTAAAAGGTAGATAGATTTTTTCATCAAGTCTTTCTTAAATAACATAAAAAATTATTATTTAATTTTTTTATGTTATTTTTTTAGTTTTCCTTGAGAATAAATGTATAAAAGCATTGCGATAATTAATTAGAAAAAAAAAAGAGTTCAAACTTGTAGGTCTTTATTTGAAAACAAAAAAAACAATATTTACTGCATTTAATAAAGAGTAAAAGATCCAAATGCTTGGGTTGTTGTAAATGCTTCTTTTAAAAAATTGCAATAAAAATAATTGGGAAGTTTAATTCAAGAAGGAAAATAAAAAATTCCAAAATTGACTTAAATTCAAAATTAATTTAAATCTTAAAAGGGTATTTAAAATAGCTTTTTTAAAAAAATTTAAGATATTTGTTTAATAGAATGTTGCTTAGATTTTGAGGAAAAAATCATTAGTGAATATTCGTTTAATTTTTTTAAATTATGAAAATAAGTTCAAATAATTTAATTAATAAAACAATAAGACAAGGAATTTTTTCTTAATTTATTTCAGGTGACAGGTGACAGGTCTCAAAATGAATAGAGAGTAAACCGATGGAATTCTTCTTACGGCCAAACTTTTCACTTTCAATTAACTAAAGAATTTTTTATTCCTAGTTTTCGTCTGTTAATCTATTTTTCTAACCCAAATTTTAGCTAGATAATTTGCATCTAATTGATTAATTAATTTGCATGAAATTTTTTCAAAATTTATTTTTTATAAAATTTAGATTAACAAGAACACTTATTACATAACAATAATTTCAAAGATATATATTATCTGGCTTTGACCACATGAAATGAAGTTTTAGGAAAAAACTTTCAAATTATTTATCTATTTATGAGACGAAAGGTAATCTTTAATCATCTTTTCTCGGTTTTTTTTCCAAAATTGTTGACTTCAAACACTTTTAAAGGAAAAAAAGTTTATCTTGATTTTTTTTCCTGTCCAATTTTTCTTTCCCGAGGGTTCAAACGAAAGTCTTGAACCATTCGAACATGCCCTGGGTCTACCTCCTTAATTAATTAAAAAAGCAAATTTCTAAAGTTTATTCTAAAAACTCTGATTTGGTTTAATTGTATCTTAATAGTTGTCTTATAGATTTATTTTTTACCTTGTCTCAAATTTTTTTGCATTAAGAATTTTGAAATATTTCAATTCTGTAATTCTAAAAATCAAATAATTTTTTTTAAAGAAAAAAAATTGGTTCTGTAATCTGAACAAAATTTAATTAATTATTTAACATTTTTTTTAAAAGAATATTTAATAAAATCTTGTAGATTAATTTTAAAAAAATATATGATTTTTGATTTTACAGACATTTGTTTGTAGTTGGGTATCAAAGAGCCAAATTGAAGCAATTGATCAGATGAAAATTTTATTTAAAATTAATAAATTTTATATTAGAAAAATAGGTGTTTTTAATTGACTTTTTAAATAGAAAATAACAAGTTGTTTAATTCATTTTATAAAGAGTATTAACCTAATTTATCTAAATATTCAAATAAAGTAAAAATTTTTTATAAAGCAATAATTTTTAATTTTGGACTGCAAATAGGTGACCGATTAAATAATTTTTTCAGGAAAAAAGTGACTAAAAAGGAGAATTTGTTTGTTTTTTTATCATTTAGTTAACTATTAAGTTTACTAGGATTAAAAATGTGATCAATTAGTAATTAAATCAACTTGATGCGATTTTTGGTGGGATTCTTTAGAACTGATTCTAGTCTTTCTTTGTAAATAAAGTAAATTTACTTAAAGTAAAACATTTTTTTTGACATAAAAATTATTTACAGAGTAATGGAATAATTTTTTTTTACCAAATTCTAAAATACTTAATTTTGAAAGTGAATTCGATTATAGTTTTGTTGAAAGAATGGACACTCAAAGCACTCAAACAATTGCTAGATAAAGATAAAAGCCAAAAAGAAAGAAAAAGGCGCCGAATATTTTACAGTTTAAAAGTCATTTCAAGATATTCAAATTTTTTTAGTTCGAAAAAAATATTTTTAGATTGAAAAAGTCTTTTATGTGTAAAAAGTGATTTTATCTTAATAAAATGGTTTTATGGGATTAAAATTTTTTTTTCTAGACCTAAGTATATTTAAACAGGTGAAGTAGAAGACTTATCTAAAGTTGACTTATTCAGTGACAGATTCAGTGTTAGTGAATTTAATATTCTCTCGGTCATCCTTAAAAAAACATTTTCGCTCTAATACACATACACTTACTTTGTCAGTTCATTTAGAATCATTTGATTATTATTCTGAGGAAGCTTTAGCTCGGTAAAGATTAAAAAATAAAATAAATAAATGATTAAAGCCTTAAAAATTTGCCTTTAAAATTTTCAATAAAACAATTTTAAATTTTATAATTTTTTAAATATTGCGAATCACATAGGTTTAAACCAAATGATATGACACTAACATATTTGTTAATAATGTGATAGAATATTCAAGACTGTTCGTTGTTCTTCTTTGAACTTTTTCTAATTCTCAATTGTCCATCTTTAAATACGGCCACGATGAACTTAATGGCAAATTCAAAATGCAGTCTAACAAGTGGGGTACATATCAATCCTAAAATCCTTAATTTAGATGGAAATGAGGTAAGTGTTTAATAGAGAAACTCTTCATAAAGGAGAAAACTTTGGAAATCTCTTACAAACAAGCGGTTCTGTTGAAAAAAAGTTATCTCTATGTTGGAGCCTCGAAATTTCTTTGTGATATTTGAAGCAGTGACCTCTTCCTTGGATTTTAGTGACATTAAAATTGTTGATTTTTTCAACCAATTCTATTCCATGCATGAACTTGTATAATTGAACTAGATCACCTTTTTTTCTTCTTTCCATCAGATTTGGAATGTTCAAAGTGTTCAATCTGCTTTCATACGGTTTGTTTCTAATTGAAGAAACAAATTTCGTAGCTCTGCGTTGAATCCTCTCAAGATTCTCACAATCCGACTTAAGAAATGGAGACCATACAGGAACAGCAAATTCCAAAAGAGGACGAACAAAAGTTAAATACAAAGATCTAAATAACTAACAATCAAAACGAGCGAATGATTCGAACGAACATTTGATTTGCTTTGTTTGTAGCCTCTATCACTTGATTTTTCCATTTAAGATTTGTATTGAAGATATCTCCAAGATCTCATACAATTCCTAATAATTTATAACCTGATCAGATTACTTGACTAATTGAATTAGATCCTTTTTAGATAGTAGGATATTTAAGGTAAATGTGAATGACCACTTGAGCGACGAATATCAAATAACTGCAGGTGTTCCTCAAGGCTCAGTAATTAGTCCTCTTTTATTTAGTATATATATTAATGACATCCCAAAAAGAAACAAAAAAAATTGAACGAATACTCTCTGCTTTTCGCAGATGATCTAGTTACATTCTTCATTTATAACAAAAAGGGGAACCTAGAAAATAAGATAAATAAATACACCAACAGACTAGAACAATGGCTAATAAAGTGGAAAATGAAGATATCAGTTGAAAGGTCGTTTTCAGTAGTATTCTCTAGATACAAAAAAGAGAGTGATGATCTAAACTTAAAAATTTATGGAAACAGAATAGAGAGCCAAAAAGAAATCAAGTTTCTTGGTATTAAATTGAATTCTAAGTTAAATTTTAATATAATGGTCGACGTAATTAAAGAACGCTGCAACAAAAGGCTAAATATTATTAAGATAATTTCAAATAAAAAATGGGGTCTCACTCAAAACACACTAGGAAATTTATATAAATCTTTAGTCGGATCAATTTTAGACTATTCTTTTCCTTGCTTGAATTCATTTTCAGAAAATAAAATCAAAAAACTACAAGCATACAGCAGAATACAGCAGTCAAATCTATCCTTAAGTTAAAATATGATACTCCCTCCAACATCGTGCATCATGACGCTTTTATTAAAACTTTAATTACTACCAGTCTTCAAATCGGCTTTTTGAGTTGAGTGAGAGATATGTTGGGACAGGACTGTGTCATTCTATACCATTGTTTGTCATACTGTTGGAAGAATACAAAGAAGGTTTCGAATCGAGATATATTGAATACCCAACTCCATTGTGTAATTGCTACCTTACTATTTCCTCCGTTTTTTCTGAAACCTGAACTATGTAAACATTTGCCACATGTAACAATCTATGTCTTCTGAACTTTTATTTTTTTTAGCTTATTTACTTTATTTTGATTTTTTTTTATCTCATTTTATTAACTTTAATTTTATTTTTTATTTTGATTTTGATTTTTTTAATTTATTCTGAAGGAGCCCTAGCTCGGTACAGAAAATAAATAAATAAAAAAAATAAAATCTAAAAGTCCAGAGCCTCAAAACTCCCGTTTTCTTGAGCCAGTGTGTATTAAAAAAATGAACAACAACTAGAAATAAGGACTAAATAAAATAGTTGACTATTGTATCATCAGCATATTTTTCACATTTTTTCTTTCACTAAAAAATCAAAAAAAATATTAAAAAAAATTATTAAAAAATTTTATTAAAAAATTAAATAAAATTTGTGTGCGCGATTTGTTTAGAGTATGCATTTTAAGCCTTCGTCGAGTCATGAATCAAGCAAACAATGAGACAAAGTGGCGGCCAGTGCACTCGTCGGACATTGTCGACTCGTACACCATAGTGGCCCTGTTGATCATCTCGATCAGTTCGGGCGTCAATTTTGTGGTCATATTGACGTACAAGGCGGGCTTTCGCAATTTCCGCAATCGAAAGCTTTGCGCGTACAAACCAAAAGCCGTGAGCGACGTGAAAGAATCGCGGCCAGAGTGTCACCAGACCCAGTCGAAGTTTCGACGCCGCCTCACCGAAACAATGCTCAGCGTGCCCAAGTCAATGGCCAACAATCGAAACGACGAGTACACCGAGTGTTTGTTTCCGAGCCAAAATGTGTACATTTACCGGCGCACTCTGTGCTCCTATTTTATCCTGGTGTTGGCCGTGTGCGATCTGTTCATTTGTGTAGTAAACATGCCCGTCAGTCTAGTGTACCAGTCACGGCCGCTCCGCTCACTCATCACCTTGGAGCACAGTCTCCTCTCGGTCTTGTGTCCCCTCGGCCACTTTCTCTACCAGGTGCCCATTGTGCTAGAGCTCGAAATTGTGTCGCTGATCGCTCTCGACCGCTACTCCAGCGTCTTCAGGTCTATTGATTCCTATTTTTTCGACAAGAACAAATTCATAATCTTGACCATGTCGTCGCTTGTGCTCGCGTGCCTCATCTCGTCGCCCCACCTGTTCCTAGTCGACTCGGACGCGTCCAACTCCACTTGCACAACAAAACAACCGTTCGCCCAGAAAGTCTATGAGACGTTTTTGCTCGCTGTGTTCGTGGTCAACCTATCTTGCATAGTCACGTGTTACATACGCGTCTACAAGCACATTTACCGCACGTTGCGCACTCAGCGCGCCGAGCACAAGCCGGTGGCGGTGCAGAGCAAAATTTTGTACAAGAGACGCGTTTCGTGTCCCGTAGATTTGAGGAGTGCGTTCGGCCCCAGCCGCAGAGTGGACCATTTGGCCAAGCGGCTTAGAAAGTTCTCCGAGAACCAGATGGCCAGCTCGGCCCAAAACTCGTCGCAGAATGTCAAGGCCATCTCGATTCGCAGACACACCAGCCGCAAGTACAAGCACACCAAGACTGCCACAGTGCTCGCGCTCACCATACTCGTCATTGTGTTCACATGGACGCCCTTTTGGCTGCACAAATTGCTCGGCCTCGACGCTCAACGCCACAACTTTCTACTCACCAAAATCCTCAAAAATGTGTACCTACTAAACTATGTGCTTAATCCACTCTTTTACTCTTTTGTCAACAAGAGATTTAGAAAAAATGCTCTCTATTTGGCCAAAAGTTTTTGTTCGTCTTGTTAGATCCTAGATGCTAAGGAGTACTGTAGCTTTTGTTTTTTTCTGGGCTTTTCTCTTTTATTTTTTTGTTTTCATTCATTTTTAATTATTTTTTATATTCAGCATTTAATAAAGAATTTTGTACTTTTTTTTAAACTCTATCTTAGAAAAATAGCAAAAATGCTCCCTTAACAAGGATTTTATGCAATCTATTGACCACTGATATTTTTGGATCCCATCGAGATCTTCAAAAGAACTTGGCCATCAAAATGTGTTATAAAATGTGTTACAATGTTGACGTGTTACTATATTATATAGGCGTAGCTAGTCCCCGGTTATTGTTCCTTTCATATTCATGAGTGTCATGAATCTAGTTGCTAGTTTGTTAGTCTAACACAACTGATTGATTGTTGGCGCAAAGTTAAGAAATATAAAAATATAGTTTAATTTGAATAAATAGCTGTCGATTCTTGCGAACTTGTAGCAGTCTTTTGTTGCAGTTGAGAAGGGAAGTCCATACGCTATTTTGACTGCTTTTCGTTGGCGCATTTCAAGTGTGATCATGCTTGTTTCCGATGCACTGTACTTGATGAACGCTATGTACTCTATTATCGGCCTGAGTGTCTTATACGTTGTTAATAGCAGTTTTGGTGAGGCACCCCAGTTTTTACCCCTTATTGATCGCATCATGTTGATTCTGCGATCAACTCTAGCGTTGATTTCTTTAATGTGGCTATAGAACGTTAAGTTCTTGTCCAACTTAAGCCCCAGCAGCTAAGGCTTATTGTCGTGCTTGATCCTCTTGCCATGTAGTATTATGTCGAGCTTGCGATTTCCCTGTCCATTGAGACGTGTGCATATTGTACAAACTGTCTTTGCTGTGCTGAGTTTCATTTTCCAGTGCATTGACAACAGTTTACTATTCACTAATGGCAACAAATTAGCAAAACAATGAAGATAGACAAACAGAGAACAAACAACAAAGAAACCAAAAAAAATGGGTTGAAAAAGGCCGAGCCTTAAAGCAATCCGGTGATGGGTTATATAATATTATAATTATAAATAATATATAAATAAATTTATATTTATATATATATATATGTTACCGTAAATTTTTAAAACACGTAAATTTGTAAATTTACTGGTCCATCAGTAAATATGTAAAACATAAAAAAATTAATAAATTTTAGTTATTTACTGATTTTTTAATTTTTTCAGTAATTTACTGAAACTAGTTTAGTAAATTACTGAAATGAAACGTAGATTTTCATAATATAAAAAAACAAATATTCATCTCTTTAAGTTATAGTAATTTATTTAATTAGTCTAATAAAAAAAAAGCTTATTTGTTTTTGCAGCTTGAATTGCCTCCATGACATCTTGAGTTACATAACAACTGCGACTTTTTACAACCACATCGATTTGTCATACATTGACCAGTACAGTTGCACTTTACCATGCCTTGACCACCACCAATTGATAATTCATTTACTGTTTGCCTCACACTTAAAGCTTTGTCTAGTTTTAAATTTAGCTCTATAGAACAATCTTTTACCAAGTCAAAGCTGTTTCTTGCAAACAGAGTATTAAGCACTCCAGCTTCACAAGCTAATTCATATAATGACTTATCAAAGTCAATGTCAACTATTCGACAGACCAAATTCGGAGCTTCAGTGAGACCTTTATCAACTTCTGGTATGGGCAAAACAACAATGTCTCCAATATAAGCTTCTGGGATATATTTCTTACTTCTTGTCATCATTTTTTTTGCTTGTTTTTGTTGATTTTCACGAACATTATTTCTTATTCCCAATATCGAATTAACTTTATCGATAATATCTTCAATAGGAGGATCATTTGATGGCTCGTTTAGGTTGTCGAGTTGAAATTCATTCGGGTCAAATATGTCATCATGGCCTTCGTCTTCATCTTCCAGGATTTCGGAGGAGTCGTACTCGTAACCAACTAAATCAAACAACTGCTAAGCTGAATCCAATTTGCCCCATTCTTCAGCAGGTATACTTGTGGAACTTAAGCCGAGTGGTGTTTCAACGCCAAAAACAGCTTTATAGGGACTTCATTTTATCCCTGAATGGAATGAATGATTTTTTTTTAGTTGGACAAATTTAATTCCAGTCGACTTTTTGGTCGATTTATTTTCTCGCATCCAAGTAGCAAGCATTTTTTTTATGTCCGCGTTGGCTCTTTCTACGCTACCTTGAGACTGAGGATGTCTAGCTCGGCCATGTACAAATTTAATATCTGGCCACATTGATTTTAACGCTTCAACTATTTGGTTTCGAAATTCACGACCATTATCAGATTGCAAAATCATTGGAATACCAATCAATGTGAAAATGTCGAAGAGTGCATTTACAACTTCAATTGCCGATTTAGCTTTGAGTGCTCGTAACAAGATGAATTTAGTTAGATGATCTTGGTAAACTAAAAGCCACTTGAAATCACCGTCCGGTAACGTTTGCATATCAATTAAATCCATTTGAGCACGGCTATTAAAATTATTTGAGAGAATAGGCTTTACAACTACACCAGTGGTCTTGCTTCTTTTTTTATTCATAATACATTGCTCACATGTATTGATGAAAACTTAAAATTTAATTAATTAATTGACACATTTTTATTTTTACAGGTAAATTTTTTCATAACTTACTTACGATCATGTCAACTGTTATGTTTAAGTGATTTTCGTTACATTTTTTTATCATAATATCACGTGCTTTGTGTCCGATTTGATCGTGGATACGATAAATCGTTTCAAAAATTTGGTCCCAAGGAACGAGAAATCTAATCGGTTCGTCCTGGTTTTTCCTTTTTTTTATTATTTTTTTAATATCGCCAAAAACTAAAATTTCATATTGGTTTAGAAAATAATATTCTTCAGGAGTTTTTCTTTGTTTTTTTCTCTAGTGCAGATTCGATTTTGAGAATTAAAGCTTGATATTCAGTCGCCGATGTAATCGTCCGAGTTTTTTTTCTTTTTATCGGGATTTTTGAGGCTTTCTTCGATCGTAAACGCTTCGAATGCTGAATAAAACTTTTCTCTGTGCATGCGTTCTTGATCAACATTTAAAATTTCGGGTTGAGAATTAGTTGCCAGGTCTAGAACCATGGCAAAAATAACCAAAAGTATTGATAAATTCATTTTTTATTTTTCAAATTACAAATTCAGAAAATTTACTGAAAAAGTTTTAGTTTTTTACTGAAATTAGTTTCAGTTAATTACTGAAGCAATAAAAACTGTTTTACATAATAACTGATTGAAAAGTAAATTTACAAAATTACTAGTAAAAAAACAAAACATAATTTTTTTTATATTCATTTTACATATTTACTGATGGACCAGTAAATTTAGAAATTTACGTGTTAAGGAATTTTACTGTTACATATATTTAAATAAATAAATAGCTGTTGTTTTGTGTTTTGAATAGAAAAATTTTATATTTTTTAAGTAACATTACTCCCACTAATATGTCATATGTCAAGAGATCCAGTCAAGATACCCGGCAACATAAACCTTAAATAAATATGTATCTTCCATATATGTTTGGATTTGGTGGCTCGCGGTAATAACAAAAAATAATTAAGGAGGAAAATGTATTAGAAAAGTTTACTAAACTCAACATCACCAAATCAAGTGGTCCGGAAGTAAAAGTCAGAGTTGTTTAAAAATCATTAAGTCATAGATTTTTTTTTTTCTTAAAAAGTCTTTTGACTTGATTGACTTGACTTGAAAAAATTTTTTTTTTAAAAATAAGTATTTTGCCGTTAATTCTAGTTATTAAGGCGACCACATGAATTTTTTGCAGTTCCATGTAACCATTTTTATTTCCAAGTCTTTGAAATTACTTTTTTCAGAAAAAAAATTTCAAAAAAGGTCAAAAGACTTTAAAATGACTTTTTTTTACTTTTGCGCATGTCTGGTAATAGTGTTTTGAAAAGATTGGCTAATGCTATTCTTAGCCCGATTGTTTTGTTATTTCAACTCTATGTTTTTAGTGGTAAATTGCATCTAGTTTGGAAGCAGGCGAATGTTACACCTTTATTCAAAAAAGTAAAAAAGCTATTTGTAGTAAATTACGGATCCGTTTCATATTATTAGGATCTGCAACATATATTTTTTTTTCA
Source organism: Brachionus manjavacas (assembly GCA_019054805.1). Classification (NCBI taxonomy): domain Eukaryota; kingdom Metazoa; phylum Rotifera; class Eurotatoria; order Ploima; family Brachionidae; genus Brachionus; species Brachionus manjavacas. The sequence goes on along the minus strand of JAHQIY010000013.1, from coordinate 3,094,780 downwards.
TTTAAAAAAAGCACCGAGATTTTTTGAACATCCGCCAAAATTTAAAATTAACAACTTAATCTTCAATTTTAATTTATGAATAATTTAAAAAATAAGTTTAAATTTTAACTTATTTAATTTATTTTGATTTTTTTTTGATCTTTGTTATTAACTCATTTTATTAAAACTTAAATCTTTATGATTTAAAAATTAACTTAATTTTTTCTGAATATCAGCTGTCTAACAGGCTTTTCGCTCTCACATTTAACTTGCTTCAAAAAAAAAAAATTTCAAATACAAATGAATTAATTTTAATTTTTTTAAATCTTGGTTACATGCCATTATTACATGCCAATGTTTTAATTGTTTTTGACTACATTAAATTTATGCATGTAAAGATTTAATTTTTTGAAAAAATTTTTTTATTATGTCCTCTGCTCAACCCCACTTTTATGAGACTGGACCGTTATTCACATTTTCCATTTTTCATTTCTGCATTTAGTTTTTTTTTTGGAAATTTTCTTAAAGAAAAATTGGGTTTCAGGGTTCATATTTTTTAAAATGTAGAAAAATTAAATTTTATATAGGAAAAATAATTTCAAACGAAATTATTAGGTTGAAATTTTCGAAATTTTATTTCTTAGGTAAATAATATTGGGGTCATTTTTTTGGTGGAAAATAACTGATAAAAATTTTAGGTTGCAAATAATCAATTTAATTTTTAAAAAAATAATTTTTAATTTTAATTCCCAGGATCTAAAAATCAATTTGAATCAATGAGGTATTTCTTGAGTTTTTAGGCGAAAAATTATTATTTTAAAGATTGAATTTATCTTTTTTTAAAGTCAAGTAAAAAAAAAATTAAAAATTAATCATAACTTTTTGTTGCAATCATTAGTTACATTTAATTTTAAAAATAATTTTTTTATACGATATCTATCGATTACGTAAATTTACGTTATTTAAAAAAAATGTGTTTTATCAAATAAATAAAGTTTTTACGTAAAATAATTTCCAAAAGTCTAATTTTTTTATTAATTTTTTTTATTTAAAAAATAATCAACAGTTTTACCAATCTCCATCTCTTTGTTTAACAACCCTTATCGTCTAAACAACGTAATCATCCGAATTGAGTGACATGTCAATAAGAAAGAGTGCTCATTTTTTGGTAACATGTCACTAAATTCGGATAATTACGTTTTTGGCAATTTTTTTTTCTTGATTTAAATGTTTAATATTGGCTTGACATTTCCTAGTAATCATTTAATTCGTTACAGACCATTTCTATAGCATTTAAATTTTGGTAGAAATTTTGCCTGTGTAAATTTTTAGAATTAAAAAAAAAACACTTGATTAATAAAAAATTTTTAAACTCATTTAATATAATTTTTTCAAATCAGTCACTCCTTTAAATCAAAGACGTAACCAATATATAATATGTATTTTCCCTTTAAATTCTGTAAAACAGGCTAAGACTTCCGGTTAGATGATGGAAGTCTCATTTGATATGTATCTTGAAAATCAGTAATTATATGTAAGTTAACGTAATTTATCGTTAATTGTCGTTTACAAAATTGATTTTACGTCATTTTACAAAATTTATCGTAAAATTATGCAAAGTCTCGGATTTGGACTTGAAGGATTTAAGCCAAGAAATAAGTAAAACATGTAATACACCCTACGTATCACTTGATCATCAGCTTCTCAACTGATGCGCAATGAAAAGAAAGAATTAATACAATTGTCACGTATCTCAGAAGATAGACGCTTCTAGATGCTGATATAAACATTTATATAATAGCTCAAATCTTGTCTTAATTATAAGCCCGTGTTCTTGACACGAACTCATGGGTATAAATAATGATTCCATTCTCAGTGCTTGGAGGGAGATATTTTTAGGGATTACACTAATTATATAAATTGTTAGAGCTCAACAATTATTTAATAAACTATTCAAAAGTATACTTGTTTTATTATTCATTAACCCGACTTACAAACAATTTAATTTAGTCAAAAGTTAATTTAATGGAATCCGAAATTGTAACAATAATGTAGTGGTTTAAATACTAGCTACAACGTGCGTATCAGTTGCACCAAGCTCAAAGCATGCAAATCAATTGTATTTTGCAGAGAGGTGTCAAGACTTGGGTCTTAACACCTTTACATTACAACATTGGTCATTTTATCTGATGAATAATTGTTGTAAGTCTTATTGAAGATTTTCAAAGAGGCTAAATTTCTAAATTTAGGGACTGGAGATTTTTTTATTAAAAAATAAAATAAAATAAAATTTTAAATATTTGTGTTTTCATTTTATAGCAGATGAAAAATATTTAGCGCGTATCAGTTGCACCAAGCTCAAAGCATGCAAATCAATTGTATTTTGTAGAGAGGTGTCAAGACTTGGGTCTTAACAATTACATTCTTTAACGTAAATAGTGTTTTTTAGCTAAAATATTATCAGATATCAGCAAATCAGTGCTGGATATAAAAAGTATTTTATTAATAAAAAAAAAGAGAAAATACTCCCATGTTTGTACCTGGATTGACTGGCAGAATTTCGACTGGGAAACAAGCAAAGTCTACAAAAAAATCAAAAAAATCATAGCAACCTTTACGTCAAAACGTGTTCTGACAAGTTTATTAAAAAAAGCCTTCTATGGAAACATAAATTAAGATATAAAGCTAATTTTAAACGAAAAATTCAAATTCAAATTAATTAAACAGTAGTTGAGAATGTCACAAACAAAATCTTTTTTAGACCAGGATTATGAAAGCTTGAAATCAAAGGCGAAGAGTTCAGGCGAGTTGTTTGTGGACGACAAATTCGCGGCCGATGACTCGAGCATTTTTAGGTTTAAAAATTTTTTAGGAAAACAAGTCTACTGGAAAAGAGCCCACGAAATAGTGCAGGAGCCAAAGTTTATAGTGAACAAAATTGAGCCCAACGACTTGGACCAGGGAAAAGTGGGCGATTGCTGGATGATAGCTGCTGGCTCTTGTGTATTGAGCTCGCCTGAGCTAATTGAAAGAACAATACCCACAAAGCAGACATTCGATGAGCCGGACTATGCAGGAATATTCCATTTTAAGTTCTGGGTGAACGGTGAATGGTTGGATGTGGTCGTGGACGACTATTTGCCTGTTGATGAAAGCAATAAGCTGATTTTCTGCAAAAATCTGGTGGAAAAAAACGAAATGTATGGACCCTTATTTGAAAAGGCCTATGCCAAATTGAACATTTGCTACGAGTTTTTGATCGTAGGCTATCCACACGATGCTCTGGTTGATTTCACCGGTGGAGTAAATGAAGTGTACAATCTGAGCTTTAGCCGTGCATCGGCCGCAACAGACACGTTCTTTGACCCGAATAGATTGTGGGAAATTCTGTACAAGACAAGTAGCTATGGCTCGCTATCCATTGGCACCATTGTTACCAAGAATGGCTATGGCATTGGAGCAGTATTACCAAATGGTCTGGTTATCAGTATGGCCTATAGTATCATAAATGTGTTCGAGCTTATTGAAAGCGACGGCGTTTACAACCAAATTAGAGAGATAGGCTCGAAAAAAACAGCCTCAAACTCAATTAGATTGTTAAGGTAGCTAAATTTTTTTTTCTAATTTTACTACTATTTTATAGCAAGTATTTTTTCCTAATGAATTTCTGAGGCATACGGCAAAATGTAAATAATTTTACATTTTTCATTGGGAATTTTCATGCAGACCTTGCTGAAATTACAAAACTAAAATTCTTTTTCATTTAAATTTTAATTAACAAGATTTATTTTTTTTACTTTGATGATGCAACAACATAAAAATTAATTTGTTAACTAACAGGGAAATATTATTAAATTCAAGTAATCTATTTTAATTAGAATTTTTTTTGCAAATTTCATCAATTTATTGGCGAATATTTATTTAAATTTTTTCTATTAACTAAAACTTTGTTTGTTTTACCTTTTAAAACATAAAGAAAAAATCCATATTCTTTTTTAGTATTAGAGTTTAAATTATGTATTAGAATTTTTGTATGCAAATTAACCATATTCATATTTTTTAGATTTTAAATAATTTTTCTGCAATACTTAAAAAATTTTTTTTTTGGATTTTGGATTATATGTTTAGTTCTGTCTGTCTCAATTATTTGTATCTTTGTAAAGTCTCGTATTTTAGGGACTTTAGGGATTTAAGCCAAGAAATAAATAAAACAATTTAATTTAGTCAAAAGTTTATTTAATGGAATCCGAAATTGTAACAATAATGTAGTGGTTTAAATACTAGCTACAACGTGCGTATCAGCTGCACCAAGCTCAAAGTATGCAAATAAATTTTATTTTGTAGAGAGGTGTCAAGACTTGGGCAATAACACATTCACAGAACTAATTTTAAACTTTTTGAAAAAAGTTACTTAGTTTTTTTTTCTATTTTACATTTTTAGAAATAATTGCCTAATTATATTTCAAATTTTAACATGGGGTTAGGAGTTAGGAAATCATTATTTATATTTATGTATGTAATATTATACTTTCTTTTTTACTTATTTATTTTACTTGTTTTTACTTCATTACTTGAAAAGTAAGTAAAAATTTTATTTAAAAAAATCATTTCAAAGACTCTGACTTAAAAAAGACCGCCACAAAAATTGACTGGAACGGCAAAAAATAAATTTGGACGTGATTTTGACCGCACTGATCTTATTTTATGAAAAATGAAAAATGACTTTATTTATGACTTTTGCACAGGCCTGATTTAAATTGGCAAAAAAAAATTATTTACTAAAGATAAAACTTAATCCCGATGAATGTTTAAAAAAGCAAGGTGCATATTGTTTTACTTCATTTTCGAAATCTAATCAGGCAGATTGATTTACCGAGCTAATTCTCTTTCAGAATAAAATATAAAGAAAATTAAAAGCCATGTACTGAAATCGCTAGAGGCTAGACATATTTGTTTTAAATATTTGATAGTTCAGGAAAATAAAAAAAAATTATGGATCAGAATGATTCAGTCCTGTCCTGACATATTCCTCACTCAACTTAAAACTTCGATTCTATCTAGGCCCTGAATAACTTGTATTTTTTAATGTTTGTTTCAAAGAAGGAATTAAAACAAGGAAAAGAATAATCCAAGATTGATCCTATCAAGGATTTGTAAAGATTACCTAATGCTTTTGGTTTTGATTCCGTTTTATTTATTTATTTATTAGTAAAGAATTCTGATCGAGCCAATGCTCCTTCAGAAAAAATTATATTCAAAAAAAAAATATATATAATTTATCTAAATAAAGGATAAATAGGGTTTTAGGGTAAAGAGTTTATTTAATCTTTTGAGACTGCTTTTATAATGATAATCATTTTTTCTTTGCTGCCAAATGAAACCGGTTTAACATAAACTCGGGCGACGATCTTTTCATAGAAAAAATTCACAGAAACCCTTTTCGATATTGCTTCCTTGATATTTGAAGCGTCTTACTTTTGAGAAGCGTGACAGGTATAATTTTAACTTTAATTTGTGCATCATTTGACAAGCTGATGAATAGGTGATACTTCTGGGCAAAAAATTTGATCAAAAGAGTTTTTGAATTTTAGATTTTTGAAAAAATTAATCTAATAGCATACAAAATTTAAAAATATCTTTTTATTTAAAAAAAAAATTAATTTTTTCTCAAAAGACTGAGAAGTCCATTTGGCAAAAATAACAATTTCAATGGTGCCTGGAGCAAAGGCACTGCAGAATGGAATAAAGTTGGAGAAGAAGTGAAAAAAAAAATTAATCCAGAATTTCAAGAAGACGGACAATTTCTTATATGCTTCGAGGATTTTATTGAAAACATGGACTTTCTGAGCATTTGTCATGTGAACATGAATGGTTTGTCTAATGAAGGAAACTATGGTGATATACATTGGGAGATGAAAATGTTCAAAGGGGATTGGATAGTTGGCAAAAACGCCGGAGGATCTGGTAATGAGGAAACTTTATGGACAAATCCTCAGCATCAGTTCAGCATTAAGGATTCAAATTTGTCTATTCTTGTTTCTATAGGTCAAGAGGGTATTAGCAAAAAAAGATTCCAGACTCAAGGACAATTTGTAGGAATGCACGAAGCAATTGGTTTTTATATTTATGCTATTTGCCAAGGTGCGCAGGTTGACACTGAAGGAAGATATGATAAATCGTACTTAAAATTATTTAATTATACAAAAGTTTTCAAATATCAAAAGGAGGTTTCGTTGCGACTGAATATCCCGCCTGGTGATTATGTCATTTTTCCTTGTTGTTTCAAAAGAGATCGACCAGGAAGTTATGTGGTTAGAATATACATGCAAACAGATAAACAGAATGATTTGGAAAAAAATGATAATGACAACTTTCCTGATGACGCTAATCCAATATTAGATGACAGAGATCTTTACGATAAATTGTTTTATCGAGGCATGGATAAACAACAAATAGAAGAGCTGAACAATCAAGCCAGAGAAAATGCTTCAAGAGCTTGTATGATTATGTGATAATAGATTAAAAAATTCGTTTATTCAATAGTTATTTTATTTTAATACAAAATAAATTTTGTGAAAAAAAATTTATTTAGATGATTTAAATTGATGGGTAGAATTTAATAAATGATGGGCCATACCGAAAAAATTTCTTAAAAATAGAAAGATTTAATATTTAAAATTATCAGATAGATTAAATTTTATTTCCGAATTGAAGATGATTTTCAACTTGCTGGCTTCATTATTTTTACTTAATTTTCCTAAATCCTTTTAACTTCAAAAACAACTCAAATAGCTTTCTCTAAGATTTAATTTTGTAAATTTTGTAAAAAAAAGAGATCCATTATCAGTCTTAATTATTCGAAAAAAAGCTTTAAAATACAAAAAGATTTTTCTTTAATTGTTTTTATCTCAGCAAGATCGTACTAGTAATAATCGTAATTGGCTATATTTACATAAGTTTATTTCCTCTATCAACTTGTTTCTCTCTTAAGTAATAGAATGGTTTTAAGCGCTTCTTATAATTGTTTCTGGAAAAGTAAACGGGTACTGACTTATAAGCATTCCATGTATTCCTACTGAATATCCTAGCTTAATTTATAGCAACATCAAGTGTCTTGATATTTTTGCTTTCCAACTCAGCTCTAACGCGAGGGTCGACCGCGTCAAAAAACATCCAAACCAACTCGAATTCATCTATTTTTGCGATTTTGTTGGCTATTTGCTAGAATTTCAGAACATTTTCCTCATAATTCACGTCCAATTTTATCGCGTTTTGGTCGAAAAAAACCAAACACTTTACATCATTTTCTGGTTATTTATCTACAACTTTCAGAGCTTTTTTAAGCTCATAAGATTTAGTAGATGAACAAAATCAAAACTCTATTTCAAACTTGTCGATACAAAAACATAATTAGAAAAAAATGTTATTTAAAAAAATTTGCAAAACGGCATCTTTAGTTTTTTTGGTTCTAATATTGTTTTGCGTTTTGTTATTTAGTGTTTAATACAGTTAACGTCACAATATAGATACAAAGCCAACAAAAGGAAAAAGGAACGAAACAATAAATATTATATATATTATATTATATCATTATCGGTTCATCATTTTTTTTTTCAAATTGAATTTTAGCACAACCATTTTTGGTCATCCGTTAAAAATCTCTTAAATATTTAATTTAAGGACGGATAGCAATTTTGGTGGTAGGGATACGTTGCGATAATTCATGGACCTTCTTTTGTTTTGGAACATTAAAATGGTTTAGTTATCTAAAAAGATTTTTTAGAAATCAGCTGTGAATATTTGTTTGATTGAAAAACATTGAATAATTTGATATCGTGTTTTAGTTAACATTTAGTTTTATTACTTCTTAAGTAAATATTTCATTTAAATACTTAAAATATCGTAAATTAACGTAAAATTACCAAAGTGAAATAAATTTTTCGTAAAATATAGAAAAAAAAACATAATTTTGAAATATTTAAAAAATTTTTTTTTTTTCAGTTTTTTAATTTTAAAGAAAAGTTTTGTAAGTTTTACTTTTTTTTGCCATTTTTTTCGTAAATTATGGTAAATTTTAATTAAAAAGAGAAATTAAAAAATACGGAAAATAATCAAAATTTATAAAAAAAAACTTATATATTAAACTTATAAACTTATATTTTGTATAAAAAAATCAGCTAAAAATGTATAAAAAGTTTTTTTAAAAAAAATTTTGATTATTTTCCGTATTTTTAATTTCTCTTTTTAATCAAAATTTACCATAATTTAAGAAAAAAATGGTAAAAAAAAGTAAAACTTACAAAATTTTTCTTTAAAATTAAAAAACTAAAAAAAATAAAAATTTTTTAAAATATGTCAAAATTATGTTTTTTTTTTGGAAATCTTGGTTTTTACTATTTTTTTCTATATTTTACGAAAAATTTATTTCACTTTGATAATTTTACGTAAATTTACGATAATTTACGTAAAATATAGTAAAAAATAGTCAAATACAGATATTGTAACACCACTGTAAATTAACAAAGTAGTATCTTTGTTATTGATTTATTAAAACATATTATTAAGTTATTAAAACTAAAGTATTGGCCAAACTCGAGTGTAAAATCGTTTTTTTTTAAATTTTATGGATAATTAGATTCAGAATTTCTTTTATATACTATTTGGCGTGAGGTATAAAAAAGCATTAAAATAAGGCGAAATTGAGACTGGATCTTAATTCGAATTAATTAAAATTTTTTCTATTTTTCTATTCATTTGATTATATGTTTAGTTCTGTCTGTCTCAATTATTTGTATCTTTGTAAAGTCTCGGATTCGGACTCTAGGGATTTAAGCCAAGAAATAAATAAAACAATTTAATTTAGTCAAAAGTATATTTAATGGAATCCGAAATTGTAACAATAATGTAGTGGTTTAAATACTAGCTACAACGTGCGTATCAGTTGCACCAAGCTCAAAGCATGCAAATCAATTGTATTTTGCAGAGAGGTGTCAAGACTTGGGTCTTAACACCTTTACATTACAACATTGGTCATTTTATCTGATGAATAATTGTTGTAAGTCTTATTGAAGATTTTCAAAGAGGCTAAATTTCTAAATTTAGGGACTGGAGATTTTTTTATTAAAAAATAAAATAAAATAAAATTTTAAATATTTGTGTTTTCATTTTATAGCAGATGAAAAATTTTTAGCTCAACAAAAACTATTTATTCTAATAAAACCTAAATCAACAATTGAGACTGATTAAAATTGAAATCTTTGTACTTATCCAAAATTGGCTTAACAACTTGGCTGACAAACTCTTCAACTTGAACATCAGCCCTTCCAATAAACTTTTTGGCATCCAGCATAGTATCTATTTTGCTATGAATTGGCCTAAAATAATCATCACTTTTGATCAATTCTATCAAATTGTTGCTCAAGCCTTCTAGTTTAACATTTTTTCCTGCTTCTTGGGACAGCACACGAATTCTCTCATGACATTCTTGACGGTCAGCGCCACCACTCTTGACCATTTCCATGAGAACATTCTCTGTGGCCATGAACGGCAACTCTTGGCCTATCCGACTCTCGATCACCTTTGGATAGACAACCATACCTTGGAAAATATTCTCCAGTATGATCACACACGCATCGGCGCACAAAAAACCCTCGGACAGTGATATTCGCCTAATGGCCGAATCGTCCAGGGTCCTCTCCATCCACTGGACAGAATAAGTGGCCAGAGCATCGTTCACCAACATCATCAAGTGTCTGGCTAGAGAGCAGGCTCGTTCACTGCGCATCGGGTTGCGTTTGTACGGCATGGCACTAGATCCCACTTGTTGCTTCTCGAACGGCTCCTCTAGCTCCTTAAAACTAGCCAGCAGTCTGATGTCAGTGCATATTTTGTGAACAGTGGCGCCAAATGAGCTCAGAACGCCAAGAATGTCAATGTCCATTTTTCTAGTATAGGTCTGTCCACTAAGCATTAGGGAATGTTGAAAGCCGGCCATTTGGGTCACAAGTTGGTCGAGGCTTTTGACTTTTTGGTGGTCGTTGCTGAACAATTCCATGAAACTAGCCTGGGTTCCAGTGGTTCCTTTGACGCCTCGGAATCTAAGCTTGTTCATTGCACTCTCAATGCTTTCGAAGTCAAAGCACAAGTCCTGGAGCCAGAGACTTGCTCTTTTTCCCACAGTGGTCAGCTGAGCCGGCTGAAGATGAGTGTAGCCAAGACATGGCAAGTCTTTGTACTTGAGGCAAAAATTGCTCAACGAGTTGATGGACGACGCCAGCTTGGTCAGGAGAAATTGAAAGCCCTGTTTGACGATGATCAGATCGGCATTGTCGGTGACGTAGCATGAAGTGGCGCCCAGGTGAATTATCGGCCCTGCTTTTGGACAGCACTTGGCGAATGTGTGCACATGAGCCATTACGTCATGCCGAATCAGTCTCTCTTCTTGTTGAGCAAAATCAAAGTCAATGTTGTCCAAGTTTTGTTCCATTTGTTCGACTTGCTCATCGGTTATGTTAAGACCGAGAGATTTTTCTGCCTTGGCCAAATACAACCAGAGGAGACGCCAAGTTCTGATGCGTTTAAAACTGCTGAACAATTCCAGCATTTCTTTGCTGGCGTATCGCGAGCCCAATGGCGACTCGTACTTAGCATACTGATCGTTGTTCACTAGGAAAAAATTGAAAAAATATGAAAAAAATTTATCACATTTTTTATTCGAAATTAAAAGTTGAATAATTTTTAAAAATTGAAAAAAAAACAGAAAAAAATGTATTTTAATAAAATAAAAACACAAAAAATTTTGTTACATTTTTATTCTTTGCGTTTAGTTAAATGTGTCAGCTGATGCAACCAAATTTAGTCTGGATTCAAAAAAAATATTTTTATTTATTTATTTATTTGTTTTCTTACCGAGCTAGGGCCTCCCCAAAATAAATTAAAAAAAAAAATCAAAAATAAAATCAAAGTTAATAAATTGAGATAAAAATAAATCAAAATAAAGCAAATAAGCTGAAAAAAAATTAAGGTTAAGAAGACATAGATTGTTACATAGTTCAGGGTTCAGGAAAAAAGAGGAAATAGTAAGGTAGCAAAAAAATAATGCCTAAATATTCTATTGTCAAAAAATATTTTAAGAAAATAATGCTAAATAGTAGTGATGAAATCGAATTTTTTTTTTATAAGAAAATTGAAACTTGAATAAAAAATTATTCTGAATAACTTGTTAGAATGAATTTTCAATCAAATAACTTATTCGAATGAATTTTCAATCAAATAACTTGTTAGAATGAATTTTCATTCAAATAACTTATTCGAATGAATTTTCAATCAAATAACTTGTTAGAATGAATTTTCATTCAAATAACTTATTCGAATGAATTTTCAATCAAATAGCTTATTCGAATGAATTTTAATTCAAATAAAAAATTTTAATTAAATTTTATTTTACTTAAAAAATTTACAGAAAAATATTTGAAATAAATATTCGATTAGAAAAATTGAATAAAAAATAACAATTTGAATTGTTTCGATTTAAATTCAATAAAAAAACATTCATTTTAAATTTTGACAGACAAAAACAACTTTTCTGACATTTTCTGGGTTAATTTTATTACGACGATCCCAAATGCTGTAACCGGCACTGGAAAATAATTGTTCTGAAGGGACTGAAGTTGCTGGCGTGCAAAAAATCCGTATAAAGGCTTCATAAATAATAGGATAAATATGTTTGTTAATCCTCCAAAATTCCAAAGGCTCAATGTTTTTAGAAGCTTCTAAATTATAGCGATAGAATTCCTTTTCTAAATTACTTAATTTTGAATAGCTTTTTTTGGTTTCATAATCTGCAGTAAAATCAAAATACTGTAAACGTTTGTCTTCTAGAGAAGGAGAAATCAAGATATTTGATGAATTATTAGGTTGACTTAGTCTATTCAAATTAGATAATAAATCTATTTAGTAAATAGATTTATTGCTAATTTAAAAAATCTTGTAAAAAAAAATCAAATGATAAATTAATCTTATGTCAATTAAAATAATGACAAAAAAAAATCAATTATAAGAAAAAATAAAAACAAATAAGAAATTCTAGAGATAACTCTGAGTCTCGCCGTATTTGTTGAGTAAGTTTGCATACCATCATTGAAATAGGCAATGGAAAATCAATCTAAAATCGGTTGCAGAGATTAAATTTTGCTCGCACTAATTTTTTTTTAAGAAAATTTGTGTCATTATTAAAAAGTAATTTTTTTAATTGACTCAAAAACATTCCTAGTAAAATAGTTGTTCCAAAAACAAACAATTAATTAATTAAAATAATATGACATTTTTGTTTTTGTTTACTCTTTTTATTCTATAACTCTGAGTTTAATCGAGTATTCCATTGATTACGTATAATCTTGATTTTAACAACATGTCACAGCATATACAGTGACATGTCATTATGTATCCAACACTTGCTTTCAAAAATAATATAATGACATGTCACTAATTTAAAAAATAGCCTAAAATTGACAATTTTGAAAATTTCTGTTTCAAAATAAAACAATAAATGAATTTTTATGAATTTATTCAACAAAATGACTTCAGAGTTAAGAATCAATTTAAAAAATTTTTGGAATCAAAACTGATCTGATTTTATTAAAAAAATTGGAGAAAATCCGCTTTCAAGTAGACCATTCTAGAAAAAAATTAATAAATTTCGATCAAAGAAAGGATCTGGATTAATACCTACTTTAATCTCTAATAATACTGAACTGATGAAGAAAAGGCTACCTTTTTTGGTGAATTTCTTCAAAAAACTTTTAATCCGAATAACGATCTAATTAATCCCCAAAAAGATAGAGAAATAATTAATTATAATCTTGAGTTTTTTAATAAGGAAAATCAATGTAAATTTGATGAGTCTGTTTGTACTAAAGAGATTACATCAGCGATAATAAGGTTAAAAGAGGAAGCAGCTTCGGGACCAGACCAAATTCATAACCTTATGTTAAAAAATGTACCTCAAAATATTTTTAAAGACATGGAAATCTGCTAACATTACTATGATACATAAAAAGTAATTTTTTGATATCCCTATTTTGTTCCCTATTTTTCATATCTCCAAAGCGTTCGATAGGGTTTGGCATGATGGTCTTATTTATAAATTAATAAAAATGAACCTTCCCTCTTACCTAATACATCGGATTAATTCGTCTTTAGACTCAAAATCATTTAAGGTAGATATAAATGGTCACATTAGTGATGAATACCATATTACTGCAGATGTTCCTCAAGGCTCGGTAATTAGTCCATTACTTTTTACCATTTTCATCAGTGATATTCCTAAAAGAAATAAAACAAACAGTGAATACTCTCTTCTTTTTGCTCATGATTTGGTTACATTCTATTTTATTTTTTAGAAAGAAGTAAATCTAGAAAAAAAGATAAACAAATACTTAGACGAACTAGAAAAATGGCTCTTCAAGTGGAAAATGAAAATATCTGTTGAAAAGTCTTGCTTCATTGTCTTCACTAAATATAATAAGGAAAATGTTGACTTAAAATTAAAATAATATGAAAATAAAATTGAGAGTCAAAAGGAAATCAAGTTTTTAGGTCTAAAATTTGATTCAAAATTAACCTTTCCCTCAATGGTTGATGAAATAAAAAAGCGTTGTAGTTCACGGTAGAACTTAATAAAAATTTTGTCAAACACTTTACATTTTATTTTATTTTGTCTTAATTTTTCTAAGGAGCTTTAGCTCTGCACAAATAAAACAAATAAATAAATTTTTCTAAAAATAAAAAGTGAAGTTTATGATTTATGATTTAAATCCAAAAAGCTTTAAAAAGGAGAATTTCGATAACAGACACTGGAAAGAAGCCTTTTTTTCTAGAAAACTAACATTGTCTTTTTAATTATTTTATTTATTAGTAAATGGATTATTTCGACAAACACTTCGATCACACTTTGTTAAATCCTTAATCCATTCTATTTTCGACTATTGTCACGTCATCACATCCTCCTCAACCCAAAAAATCATCCCTGAAATACAAAAAATTCAAAAAAAATTTTAAGAATAATAAAATGCTTTCCTATTAAATCATCAATAGTGAACATGCACAAATGTCTAAACATAGAAATGCTCGAACAGCGTCTCGGAAAGCTTCTCCTTAACTTCACTAAAAAAAACGTCAAATAATATTTTAATCGACTAAGTAGAGCACTTTTTAAATCATTATCCACCAACCTCACGATTTATCAATCGCTTCACCAAACCTTTCGAAAAATGGAACAATATCCAAATGCTTGAGCCCGCAGTCGCCTAACCAAACACACAAAATCTACAATTTTTTCTTTTTTATTTTTATTTTTAGCTTTTATTTTTCTATAAAATTCTAATTTTTATCTTATAACAATTTTTTTTATATCAAATTCTAATTTTCATTGCAACTAGATTAGACTTTAATTCAAATTTTCATATAAAAATATTGATAATTATTGTATTCGATTTTAAATTATGCTCAATTAAAATTAAATGTTTTTTTTGTTTAACTATTTCAAAGATCTTGGAATCAAATTGAAAGATCTTGGAATCTATCTAACAGATGACCTTTAATGGACTCACCAAGCGACACAAGCAGCTAACAAAGCAAACGCAATTTTAGATCAATTAAAGCAAACCTTCAAATGCTGGTCTCTAAGTACATTCAAACAGTTGTACGTTTCATTTGTTAGCCCACATCTAGAGTATGCAGCAGCAGTCAGGAGCCCCTATACAAAAAAGGACTCAAACATTCTCGAACAAGTACAAAGAAGAGCTACAAAATTAGTATTTAGCTTAAAAAATCTAGTATATGAAGAAAGACTTACAAGATTGGGACTAACGACACTGAAGGCAAGACGCGAACGTGGAGACCTAATCGAGACCTTTAAGATAACGAACGGTCTAAGTAAAATCCAGTTACAGAATATGCACATTAAAAGCCATGCTCTCTCATCTAATGGTCCAGCTGGAGGAATCCGAGGGCATCCAAGAAGATTGACCAAACAATTGACACGAATTAAAAAAAGGGATAGCTTCTTGACAAATCGAGTGGTAAACGAGTGGAACAAATAACTAGTAGAGGTTGCTAATGCAAAATCCAAAAATGAATTCAAAAACAAACTTGATAAATTTTTGAAACTAAAATAATTAATTTCCTCTATTAACATAATTTTGCCATTATAAGGATTTATGTTAAAACCAGACAGTTACCATAGCGAGGCTACTTAAAGCCTTGCTCCGCAGTTAGCCTGCTGTAGCTTTTTATTATTATTATTTATTTTAATGCAGAAATAATTTTTCTTATTCGTCTTATAAATTGTAAAACAAAGAAAGACCTTGATCCATTCTGAGCTTTTCTGAGCCATTTTAAGTAATAGAAATTTAGACTATTGAATACCCAACTCCATTGTGTAATTGTTACCTTACAATTTTTTCTTTTTTTCATGAAGCTCCAACTATGTAAACATATGTCACATGTAACAACCTACTTCAATATGTGTCTTGTAAACTTTCTTTTCATTTTTTTTTAAACTTATTTATTTTATTTTGATTTTTTTTGATCTTTTTTTATTAACTCTATGTTTAGTTTTATTTTATTTTTAAAATTTATTCTGAAGAAGCTCTAGCTCGGTTCGGAAAACAAATAAATAAATAATTAAATAATAGGCTTAAGATTTTATTTTCATTTTAATTGATTATTAAATATTCTATGTTTCAGTAAATTATAATACATTATAATAGATCAACTCAATTGAAAACCTCCATATGCTTTTGTTCATGTCAAGATTTATTCTCTTGTATAGAGAAAAAAAAGTCAAAAGCGGTTGTTCATGAACAACAAAGAAGTAAAAGTGTTATTGGATTTTGTGTTATTGGGCAATTGGATTTGTCGAGATTATTGTCCTAAAGGTTTGAGGCAAAATCAATCATATATTACAAATATATATTACCAATTGTACTTTTTTCCAAAAATAACTTTAAATTAAAATAAATCATTATTCAATTCTCTTTACTCATTTTATTAAAATTAAAAAAGCATAATTAAGCATCAAAAAGCATCTCTTTTTTCTTATAATAACCATCATTACTTTTTTTTATTAAAAATGCTGATGATGGTGTTAACACTTTGGCTGATAAAACGTCATTTTTTATTGACCCAAAAAGCTTATAGCGAAGAAACCTTACAAATAGCCAATGCCGAAATTGAAGCTAAAAAATTAAACTAACATCAAGCTTCTGTGCGCTTTAACATTCCATATTCATTCATTTAACGACCGAATCAATGAAAAGTATAAAAGACCTGCAAATGGTAAAGGTGCTTCCCCATGGATCCCTAAAGAATTTGAAACGCTTTTAGTTGAAGTGATCAAACAATTAGCAGATTGGGGTCATGGTATTAATTTTGCTAGCATTAGAAACTTTGTGAAACACTATTTCAGCAAATAAAGAGAAAACGTCAACAAAAAAAACGAGGATTAAAAGAAAGTACGGTGAAGTTTTGACTGAGAATCAAGTTTTTAAACAATTAGAAGATGAAGAGGCAAAAATGTTGAACAAATAAGGAAAAAAGTGACAATAATCAGTGATGAAGAAGATGAAGAAGAGTCTGAAATTGAAATATCTCCACTGAACGACCAAAAAAGTTGTTTCAAATGTAAAACAGTATTTGGAAAAGTCAAAACAAATCAAAACAAATGGATTTATTGGGAGAAATGTAACAATTGGTCTTGTGGGAAATGCCTTCCAAGAGGCTTTGATTTAACTTTGGAATTTTTTTGTTCAAAAAAGTGTTCTAAATAGATAAATTTTGTTTTAAAATAGGATACATATATTTTCTTATACTTTTTTTTGTATTTTAATTGCTTGAATTTATGTAATTCACGGATATACCCCAATATAAGCGTTAATGAAAGATCTTATTTTATTTTAACTATAACTTTTGAACCGTTCTTTTATTTTAAATAAAGTTTTTTTTAAATTAAAGGCAATATTCTCTTTTATTATTTTATATTTTTTTCGAAAAAAAAAATAAATCTCACAACTAATTAGCGATCAAATAAAAGAATTTTACCCCGTTTGACTATAGTCTAAATGAGAGTGTTAAACAAAATAAAGAAAGAGAAAAAGCGGCCAAAAAAACTGGCTCTTAGATAATTATTTTGGAAAGAAAAATTTTAAAATTTTCTTGAAAAATTCACAATTTTACCTCGAGAATAAAATTAGACTAAAAAAAAAATTTTTCTTTTAATTAAGTAATGTTTAAGATTATCTTATTGAGCCATATGAAGTAAACTTTTTTAGAAAAAAAATTAAAAAAAAACTTAACTAACAAAAACTTTATTTACACAAAAATAAAAAAAAATTCAAAATCCGTATTTTTGTCGAGCTTGTTGTCTGTTGAATTTGCTCTGAGCCCACGTTTCTTTCAACTCCTGGTCGCGCTCAATGGCAACTTTAGCCAAATAGGTAACATGATGAGTTTTTCTGGAAGAGGAGGAAAAATAGTCTTTGTTCGAAGGCGGCCTGTAATCACTAGTTATTTGTTTGACTAGCTCTGATCTATTATTGCCGACAATGTCACCTACTCCCACATTCAACAGCTCTATAGAATCGAAGCCTTTTCGTTTAGCTTGAGAGCCGCACAATTTAACCAAAGCCTCTTGATCAAAAGCCACTGGTGCCGGTGGTTTGAGTTCAGGTGAAGTCTCTCCATCAACTTCTTCCTCTTTTCCCTCACTTTTTCTGCTCTCGACTTCAATTTTGTCTTCATATTCTTGCGGAAAAGGCTCCGGATCTTCATCCTGGTATTCTAAATAGGAGCCCAGCTTTCCACTAGTCTTTACTGGTTCTTCATCTTGCTTTAGCTTTTTTGCTTTGTGGTACAAGTCTTCTTTGAAGAATAGTGGCTGAGTGTTTGTGGTTGTTTTTTTTGTGAACATGTTTGTAGAAGATTTTGGCGCAGGCAGCATTGATAAAAGGCTCGATCTGGGTTTTGAATCTTGTTTTGGAGGATTCAAATTTTTCAACTTTGGCTGCTCTTCGACTTCATCTGAGTCATCTGAGTCATAATCGCACAAACTCGGTAGAGCTATTTTAACTTTGTTCTCACTTTTGCCTACCACTATTGCAGTTGATTTACTCATTATTTAATTTGGCAAAAAAATTATAATTTCATTTATTTATATTTAAATTTTTTTTGGTTAATTTCTAAAATTTTTGAAATTTTGTTAAGTTAGAAAATTTCTTTTTTTAAATACAAAATTGAGAGAAAATGAATAGTTTTTTTTTTAAATTTGAATAAAATAATCAATCTTGATTTTTTAAAATTTTTTTTAAAATATGAATGTATGTTTTAATGATAATATTTTTTTTTATTTATTTTATTGCTTCAAAAATAAAAAGTATGATATTTGTTTTCAAACATTAGGTTAAAGATAAAATTTATAAAAAGAAAAGATGCATACATTTTTTCGATACCTTTGCTTTCCGGTTTTCATTGATCTTGTAATTGAATTTTTCTTTATTTATTGCTTCTAATTCAAAATCCATGTTCATTGAGTCAGGCATTTTGCTTTTTTTACTCTTGATAAAATTAAACATTTTTTTGTAAGTAACAATTTTTTGATTTGGCAATAAACAATAGACCATAGGCAAAGGCGAGTCTGATATCTTAATGTGTAATGAATAAACTTGTTTAAACAACGTAGGGCTAATATCGAAAGTGCCATCACAATACCAATTATCATATTTACTTAAGAGTTTTTCATTGAAATAAACAAGATGTTTTTTATATTTTTATTCCTTTCAAATAAATGATTTTTATTTTTTTATATTTTTTTTGATATTTACTTTTTCTACATTTTATATATTTCTATATTTTTTGATATTTTTTTTCTATATTTTGATATATCCCCAACTAAAACTGGATTTTCACTATGCTCTTCAGTGGACATTTTAACTATAATGGGATGCATCTCGAACTGATTGTTTTGGTATTTGATCTATATAAATTGAATAGTCTACATCTTCGGAATATTAATTTCGTTACTAGATAGAGTGTCAATCGGCTGTTTTAGTTGTTTGTCCTTTTTTCAATTTTCACGAAGCGGAAAATCATGTAATAATTAATTTATTTTGTATCATTAAGAAAAAAAATGGCACTATCAAAAAATATTTAGACATCATTTAAATTTTTTTATTTTTATTTTGAAGCAGAAAAACAAATTAATTAAACTTAGCTTAAAATTACAATATTTATTTTAGTAGTTGAAAAAATAGGGAAATATTGAAAAAGATATCTTAATTTAAAGCAAAAAAACGGCTTCTTAAAGCTTAAAAACTTTTAATTTTTTTTATTAGTAATAAAGGTACATATGAAAGTTAAATTAGTTAATTTTTATTTTTTGGCCTCAGATAAAATTTATTTGGCATTTTCAATAATTGAAGGATCATTTTTGTACTTATTTGAAAATTTTTGGTGACACATATTAAGTATAAATTAATGATTTTAAAGGAAGAATAAAAATTTTGATTTTTTTTCATATTGTTTCATATTCTTTAATGAATCTTGTATCAAAAAACAAATAAAAAGGTAATTTTTTGATTTTTTTAAAAAAATTAGATAAAAAATTACCACTTTCTTTAGGGTCTTATTTTTCGTGCTATAATAATTTAATTTTTTGCTATAAAAAAATAATGCTAAAAGAATATTATTTTTATTTTATTATTTTCTGCTATAATTCTTTATTTTTCTAGTATAATAAAAATACAAATGATATAAAAATAAAAAAAAAACAAAGAAAAAAAGGTCAACTATTTTCTTTTTAGTCTTTTATGAGTATTAGACCCGGTTGATTGATCTTTTGGTTTATTTTTTGAGCCAGCTGGTCTTCCTCTTTTTTTTGCAAATACAATAGGATCAATATTTTCTTCATTATCTGATACTGTTACAACAAATATTTGGAGATGTTAAGCGAATAGAGTAGAACTTGGTATACAGAGATTAATTTCTCGAAATGTAACACGATGTATCTTGATGGAAAAAGGCAGAAGAATGTTTATCATATTTCAGTCTCGAATAGTATACATTAACCCGAGGAGACGAGTCAAGAGAAAGATCCTGGCCTGTTTATTTCAAATGATCTAAATTGGAACAGGCAATGTTACGTTGCAAACGCAAATAGTGTTTTGGGTCAAATCAAGAGTTCTTTTTCATATTTGGACAGAGGGACGATTGAGCCATTTTACAAGTGACTGGTTCGCTCTCATTTTTAATATGCAGTCAGTGTTTGGTCGCCTCTTTTAAAAGCGCCATAAATATTCTTGAGAAGGTCTAGAGGAGAGGAACCAAATTGGTTGAATCAGTTAAAGAGAAACCTTTTGAAGAATGATTACCTTAGAGGAACGCCGACTAAGAGGTGACTTGATCCAAATGTAAAAGATTGTGCACAAGGTTGAGAATATAGAAATGTTAAATGATGTGAATTATGCTAAAAGTTTATCTCCAAATTTAAGAAGATAAAATAATAAAAAATTGGTAATGGCAATAAGCAAAAGAGGAAAATATTGCTAAAATTTCTTAACGAACAGAGTAATCGAGACATGGAACAAATTCTCATCAAATCCGGTTAATGCGAAGTCAGTCAATAGTTTCAAAGCATTTATTGACCGGAAAGTTTTTGGAATGGCTCAAGCTAACGCCTGCAATAACCTTTTTATGGCTAGGCGTAATTACGCGTTAATATAGGCAAATGCTTATACTGCACTTTGCTACTTCTACTATAAGATAGCATCGTATTTAATTCAAAACATTTAAATTATACTTTCTCAAGAATATCATATATTTCATTCAATCTAGACAGTTAATATAGAAAAATAATAAATTAAGACAATTTAAGTATCGTCTTTTTTAAAAAATAATAAAAAAGAGCTGACAAACAATGAAGATTAGACAAAACAGAGGTTCATAAAAATTTATTTAGAATAAAACAAAATTCAAAAAAATAAATTAATAATTTTTTGTTTTATTTGAATTATTTAGTATTTTTAAAAAAGTTGAATAAGTAAAAACTAAAAAAAAATTCTAAAATATTAATTAAAGTTGAATAAATAAATCAATTGTGAAAACTATCTTAAAGAGCTCGCCTCTTGTCGTATAAATTAATTGTTCATTTGGAATAAACAAATGACTTAAGTCTTGATTTTTTAGAGTACATTTCTTATGATCTCAATTTTTAAAATTTCCAACTAAAATTTAAATTTTAAAATAAAAGTCAAGATGTTTATCAAGTATTTTTTGTCTTAAAATCCAAACAAAATATCTAAATCTCATTTTTCCTAAATAAATCGATCATTTATTTTTAATGAGAATAAAAAAATGTGTTTCATTTTAAATCAAATTTTCAAAGATAAAAACCTGCTTTCACAGCATTTTTTTCATCATTCACAAGTGTCATCATATTTTCTCCAGGTAACCTTAAACTTCAGTTAGCTTACAATTTAATTTCACTTGAAAAAAAAATTCAAAAATTCAACTCTTTTTAAAAAATGAATCCGAAGTCAATAGGCTTGAAAAATAAATTCGACCATTTGGAACTATTGGTGAATCTTGATGAAAAGCAGAGTGTCCTAAAGTATTTTAATTCAAGAGCTTTATTTAAATGCTTCAAATTAAATCAAATTTTTTTAGATTTGAGCCTCACTGGTTGCGATTCAATTGTCAATCGGGCAAAAGCCGAGAGCCAAGTACCGGAGAACGAACTATAGTGATCAACAATGTGCCTGCAGATTTGAAAATTAAAAGTGCCATAATAGAAAATGATTCAGTAAGAATTGTGTGGGATGAATCATCGGGCCAAAGCGACAGTCTGATCCCCATCGAGTTTCTGCTGAACAATAGTCCTTCTTTGAATTCAATTGATTTTGACAAGCATTATTTGACACTAGACACCATTTTCTTTTTTGATTACAATTCTTTTTTTGCTGATGACATTAGAAATGATGCTGCAATATTTGAGTAAACTATTCTTTGGGGCTATAAACTTAAATTTATGAATTCAAAGGTGGTTGAAATGTTTGGCCGAGTATGGCCTATGCATGGTAAAGAATGTGCCGACCAAAGAAAATATGCTGAGAAATTTAGTTGAAATGGTCGCTCCGCTGCAGAGGACCATCTATGGGGAAATGTTTGATGTCAGAATTGATGTAAATCCACTCAATTTGGCATTTTCGGCTTCTCCTCTTGAATTTCACAATGATTTGATCTACTATGAATCGCCACCTGGCATTCAGTTCTTGCACTGCTTAAAGTAATTTTAATTTAGTCTATTTTTTTTCAATCGTCATAATCAGAGTTGGTCTAATTGTAAAGTTTTATTAAAAATTCCTGAATATTTTTCGGTTAATTTAAGTTATTGATAAATTTTTGTGAAATTTATATTGAAAATAATTTGGATATTTTTTAGAAAAATTTGGTTAATTTTGGTTAAATTTTTTTCCATTACATAAAAATCATGAAAATCGGCTTTATTAAAAACAAAATTACAACACAAAAAAAATATCAAAAAAAAACATTCAAATTATTTAACATTCAAATGCCTGAGGAGTTTTTTCGACCCTTTCTGAAATTTGTTTTTGAATGAAAATAAAAATTTATTTATTTTTTTATCATTTCATATTTGATTGTAAAAAATTTATAAATGATTAAATTTATTGATCAAAAAACCAAGAAAATACGAGATTTTTTTACATGATTTTATTTTACAAATAATTTTATTTGATTTTTTAAATTTAATTTTCCAACATAATATAATAATATTAAAAAATTAGAAATAAAAAAATACAAGATTTTTATTTTTTAGATCACCTGTTAGATCCATTAGGTTCTTTTCTCTTGTCTATATTTGGAAAACTGCAGTGTAAGCATGCTAGAAATTTCAAAATTTTGATCAAGGATTTTACTTTCCCAAAATTAACCAATTTTTAAGATTTTTACTAAATTAATGATCAATTTTTGATGCTCAAAATAAACAAATCAAGTTTTAATTATGAAATAAATTGTTATTTTTTAAAAGAATAAATGCAGATGACTTAATTTTTCTGAAGAAGACACAAGTATTAATTGATAAAATTATCTTATTTCATTAGTCAAAAATAATTAAAAAAAATATTAAGAATTAATTATTTTAAATCATATGATACTTACTCATATAAAGATTCTGCTTCGATGTAATCATCGTGATAGTATAGAGCAGACTTTGATTTCTTTGGTCTTCCTCGCTTTATCACTAATCAGTGTACCTTCAGCTTCCTATGATATTTCTAATAAGTAAGTCATAAGATCATTTTTTTGTCAGTGCTTAAATTGATGGCCAAAAATAATTCTTTTAATAAAATGAATAAAAAGTCAAGCTATTTATTTATTTACAGACTTGTATAAAAGTAAAAAAAAAGACATTTTAAAGTCTTGAAAATTTAAATTTTTATTTTAAAATTATAGGGGATTAAAAAAGGATAAATATGTTTTTTTATTTATCTATTTATTATTTATTAAATGTGAACAAAAGTTAAATAAGACAATAGTCTATCTGATATTTTTTTACCGGTTAACTTTTTAAGTTAAGTGCTCCTTGATTTTATCATGGAACCCACAAAAAAAAATAAAATAAAATATAAAAACGTAATTAAAAAAATTAATAAAATAAAAATAACAAAAAAATATAATATAATAATATTTCAAAAAGAATAAAATTTAATTATCATAGAATTCAAATTTTCATCAAAAGTTTTAAAAAAATTTTTATCCTTCCTTATTTTGATTATTGTAAAATAAATTAATTAATTAATTTATTAATAAATAAATTTATTGATAAATATATTAAATGAAAAAAAAATAGTATTTTTTCATTAGTAGAAAATAATTTTATCATCGATCTAAGAGACTTTATTCATGTAGTTACAATTTAAAAGACTGAATTTATTGAAATTTCATCTTTTTGAAAAATTACAGTATTGAAGTTTTTATCTTAGAGTAAATTATTTTCTACTTAAAAAATTTCTGAGTCAAGTCATTTGACTTTTTTTGAAATAAAACTGTTCCTTTAATATTAGTTCACCTTTTCTTTATCAAATCTATCTTTTAGGATTCTTTTTCTTTCTAGACCTATTTTGAGTCTCAGATAAATTTTTATAAATAAATTATTTAGATTTAGTGCTAGGCTGAATTGCAGGGACCAAATTGGGGTGAAAAAAATTTCAGTCTGCAGACACATTTTACAGTTTTATATTTAAATCAAATAAAGCTATTTCAATTTTGAATTTTTTTTGTTTTTTTTTTATTTCAAAATTCAAAATGTCTAAGTTTTGCATTTTAGTAATCCTCGAAGATTTACCTCGAGCTAAGAGAAGAGCAATTTGGGTCTTCATTGAGCTCAGTTATATAGTTTTACCTGAATTAAGACAACTTTTTTTGAAATTTTTAAAATTTTTTCTTCAATTAAATTTTAAAAAATAATTACACCAAGAAATTTGCATTTATACTCAATTTTTACAAAATTACTTTTTATTTAAAATTTTATCATCGTCAGAATTGGCGTTAATTGAAAATAATTAAGGATAGATAAATAAATAAAAAAGATTCATCAATATTTTTTTTTTATAAATATAAACATCATTTCTTTTTAGTATCCATGTTTCTTTCATTCTAAGTACAAGCCAACGCAGTATTTGTTTTTTAAGAAAAATTCTCTATGTAATGTTTATTATCTTTTTTGCTACGTAATTTTTTTAATTAGAAAAAAATTTATTTAAGAAAATTATTTCTTAAGTGTGTTTTTTGTTACAAAAAAAAATTTAATGATAAATTTTAAAAATATTTATAAAAAAAATACTTAATAAGATTAAAATTTTAATTTTTAATTTTTTTAATTTAAAAAAAATATTGAAGTTTTTTTTTTTAATGATCATTAACTTCATTTTGCCATTTTATTAATGAAATAAAAAAAAATTAAGATTTGATGAGTCAGTAGTAGGAGGCGAAACTTTGTTTGTTGATGGATTTCAGATAGCTGAAAGATTTAGACAAGAGCATCCAAAATTATTCGATGTATTGACCCGAATACCAGCCTCTTTTCAAAAGACACATGATTACAAGGGACGAAAAATTTTCATTCAACATTCAAAACCACACATAGTTGTAAATCATAGACAAAAAGTAAAAATTTGCTACCGTAATTTAGTAGTAAATATTTGCTTAAATTATTTTAGATAATTGGGGTAAATTGGGCACCGGCAAATGAAGGACCGCTCAGAAACTCTACTCGAGTTAGACAACAAGTTTATTTAAAAGATTATTTAAATAATTTTTTTATAAAGAATGAAATAAAAGCATACTATGAAGCTTATCTTGAGTTCAATAAGGCAGTTAATGATAAATCAAATATTGTACTTTTTTTTAAAAAATTTAATTTATAGTTGATTAAATTTTTTAAGACTGCTATCAGACTAAACCCAGGCGAAGCTGTTTGCTTTAACAACAGACGCTTTATTCATTCCCGTAATGGGTTCAAACAGCCTAAAGGATCACGACACTTTCAGGTAATTTCATTTTGGTCAATAAGAAATTTTTTTTTATTTTTCATTGATTGTTTTATATCAAAGGGATGCTATTTGACTATGGAAGAATTTAAAAGTGAAGTTCTAGCCCTTGAGTACAAACTAAATAATCAAAATAAAGCTGATGCAATTGATCAAGCTTTTGACGTTTGTCGTCTAAAACTTTGGAATGTAAATGTTGCCAATAATGACTTTTACTGATATTGCTGAGAAGATAATTATTTAAGAAAATTAGAAACAATTTTTTTTTAATTTTAGATAAAAATGTTAAAAAAAATTCTTTTTGATATTTTTTTTTCGAATAATTATCAACTGACAAAAAAATTATTAAAGTTTTTACATAAAAATTAAGATTCAATACTAACTGTTAAGATTTAACTAATTATTTAAAAAAATAATTAATTTAAATTTAAAATGTTTTAGGTTTTTTTTTTGCTTAAAAAATAAAAAATAACTTTTTTTAAATATTGCTTTTAACAGTCTGACCATCAAGCATTTATTATTAATATTAAGTTGATTTTTTTTACAGTACTTCTACTATAAACTGTTTTTACGAAATTTTGCGTGATTTTACGTAAACTTACGTGAAATTACTAAAGTAAAAAAAAGTAAATTTAAGTAATTTTACGTAAATTTTTATTATGTTAAATGAGAAAAATAGTAATTTTTAGTAAATTGTAGTAAATATTAGTAAAAAAACAAGAAAACGAAAATCGGGAAAAATAGTAAATTTTGAATAGTTTAATTTTTTATGTAAAATATTTACAAAAGTTAACTGTTTATTTCGATTTTTTATTTTTATATGTTTTGAGACTATCTGTGGCTTTTTTCCATGACTCTTTGATACTTTATTTACTAAAATTCATGATATAAATAAATAATCTAGTATAAAAAAGATAAAGTCACCTCCGAAATCACCAGATATTAGCACAATTGAATTATTATGGAATGAGCTAAAAGTTTTTGTAAAAAAAAAATGGTCTTATCCGATTGTGATCCCGTTACAGCTATTAGAGAATTTGAAAAAACAATGTAAAAGATATATTGATCACTTAAAGAAGATATTATTTAGTAAAAAAGATATTCAACAGATATTAATTCTTAGGTAATTAAAATAGTCATTGAGAAAAACGGTGACTGGTCGAACCATTAGTAATTGCATTGTAGTTGTGTTTTTTTTTGATAATTTTTTTTCTCGTTTTTTTACTACAATTTACTAAAATTTACCATTTTCCCATTTAATAAAATAAAAAATTACGTAAAATTTTTTATTTTTTTTTATTTTCATTTTAATTTTCAAAAAAAAAAGAAAAATTCCTAAAAATCGCCATTTTTGAGTTTTTTTTGGTCCTTTTTACAGTCCCGTTCTGTTCACTTGTTTTTACCAAAATTTACGTAATTTTACGTAAATTTACGCAAATTTACGTAAAATTACGTAAATTGACAAATGTAAAAAATGGTAATTTTACGAAAAATTACGTAAATTTACGTAAAATTACGTAAAATTACGTAAATTTTGGTAAAATCAAAAAGGGACAGAAAAGTTATGATTTTTTGAAAAAAAGGTTACAATTCTGCTTTTTCATCGACTTTCTACTTTTTACCATGTAAATAAAAATTTACGTAAATTTTTAACTTTTTTAGGATAATCTAGAAAAAAGTTAATTTTTTATTAAAATTATTTTTAATTTTTATTAAAAAATATATGAATATACAAATTTTACGCTATTTTTTAAAACAAAATCATGGTATTATTTACAAATTAGTTTTAATTAAAAATAATATTATTTCAGTGGTTCGACCATTCACCATTATTTTCAATGACAATCTTAATGGTCTATTACAAAATTTTAAATTTTCTTTCTCTCAATTAATATTACTTACTTTTTTCAAATTGTTAATATATTTTACACAGTGTTCCGGGGTTAAATTTTTTTGAAAAGATCGAATTGACTCAACAGCTTCTTCGATGGTTTTTATATTTCTTTTCCTCACATAATTTTTCAATTCACTCCATATCATCTCTATAGGGTTTAAATCAGGCGATTTTGACGGAGACTTAACCTGAAAAAATTTAAAAAAAAAAGAAATAAAAAAAGAGGTTTTGTTTTACCCAAAGCACCCCGTTTCTCTCTAAAAACATTTTGCATACAGTGGATGTATGTTTTGGGTCATTGTCTTGATGAAGTTTAAAATTAAAATCATATCTCAAAGCCCCAAAAGGGAGTAATAAATCGGCCAAAATTTCCCTGTAAAGTTCAGAATCCATATTTTGACTAAAAATCTTTTAATAATTAACTAAAAAATATATAAAAAAATGTCTTGTTTACTGCGAATTCTGTAGCTCCTTGAACTGAAATTCCTCCCCAAATATTTAATTTAGCTTCAAATTTTGAAGAACATGGTAATGATTTTGGATACTTGGTTGGATATCTAACATGATACAATGGCCTATCAAAAACTCTAATTGTTGTCTCATCTACAAAAATGTATCTTGAAAAATCGGTATTTTTATTTTTAAGACACCAGACAAGTCTTTCCAGCTTATGTGAGTCTGTTAAATTAGGCGATTTTCGCAAACGACGGTATCTTAAACCTTTAATTTATTAAAATATTTTTTATGAGTTTTTTAAATAGATTTAAGATACCTAATTTAAAACGATGTCTTCGAATATTACTACTACTAATTTTCACTCCTAACTCTTTTTCAATTTTAAAAGCTAATTCGACAGAAGATACACATCCGAAATTTTCCAAAGATTTTTTCTTGATAAAAAAAATAGAAATAATAAACGATTTTTTTATCTTACCTTAATGAAATTAATAACATTTTTATCCATCAAAGTTTTTCTTTCTTTTCTTAAACACTTTTTACCATTTTTTTTAATGGTCCTTTTAATAAACTAAAAGAAAAGAGAAAAGTTTAAATTCAGACGACAATATTGGAAATAAAATTTGCTCACGACTATTCTATTTTAAAAAATTAATTTGATTTCATTAGTTGTTTTTTTTTAAAAAAAAAGACTTCATGAGCAAAGATTAAAAGACTCCTGTAGCAAAAGAATTTTTTTGATAAAAATTTTGTTTCTTAGAACACAAATAAATCAAATCAAATTTGAACACGAAAAAAAAAAATTGGATTTTTTTCCTTGTGATACAGTCGACGAATAAAAATTTTAAAATCTTTACAGTTATCGATGGAACTTGTCTTTTAGAATAAGAAAGTTTAAATACTCGTCTTATTTTTTTGGTAGAATATTTTTTCCTTTTTGCAAGATATAAAATTTGTCTATTAAAAATTTGTTTTTTTTTCCCAGTTTGAAAACTTTTTTTTCTTTGCTGTAAAATATTATTTTTATTTAATTTCATTTTTCTTTAGTTGATCCTTTTTCACTGTGTGTTAGCTTTTATATAGACTTATTAGAAATCACTTTTTATAAAACGTGATTTTATAAATTTGTTTCATTTGTCTCAAAATGAAAACAGCTGTTGAATTAGGAGTACAGTGTTTTTTTTGATCACTTAAAAGCTCAGCAATTTCATTCTCTTATTTAATTTCATTTTTAATCATTCATCTCGTTTTTTGTAAATTTAAGCTTAATGAATATGAATTAAGCTTAAATTTACAAAAAACGAGATGAATGATTCTTAATGAATATGAATTAAGCTTAAATTTACAAAAAACGAGATGAATGATGAAAAATGAAATTAAATAAGAGAATGAAATTGCTGAGCTTTTAATTGATCAAAAAAAAATACTATAACTCCTAATTCAACAGCTGTCATGTTTAAATAAGAGATCTTTAGTTTAAAACAACTTTCTTAGATTTTAAAAAAAATTTAGTCAAAAAAAATTATGGCTTCGAAAAGAAAAAATTCAAAAAAAAAAGTAGTTAGCGAGGCGTCAGAAGCCGAATCCGATGTTGAGTTTGCCGTAAAAAAAAAATGAAGGATGAAGATGTTAAAATGGTAGCAATTGAATATTTTATTCCGAATAATAAGCATCCATTTCATCATCTTCATCAAGTTCCGGGGAGCATTTCTTTAGAAAAAATAATTGAGCCTACAGACACACAAGAAGTTGGATTCTAAAATACTGAACTGCTTCTGAAAAATGGTGAATGGTACCACCATGATGTGAAAAAATTATTTAATTTTATTTAAAACTCAACAGCAGTAAAATACTGTGTGAAAAAATGGCTACCCATTTTTCAGGAGAGTAAAATGAAGTTTTTTATCTTATTTTTTAAGTTTGTTAAAGGTGCTATGGTAAAATTTGTACACGAAATCGAAAATAATCATTTAATTGTCGAGGCTTCTGTACAATCAAATAAAATTTTCTTAGTACCTAAAAATAAAGTAAAGATTTATATTTTAAGGTGTATTATATATTATCTCTTTATTTAATTTATTTTTAAGACAGGCAAACTAAAAGGAAATTTAGGAACTGTCCCGCTTGATAGAGCCTTATTGCAATTAAATGAAAATTTGCAAAATTTGAACTCAAGCATAAAAGAGATTATGAGCCAAAATAGAGAAATTAAAAATGTTTTAGTTGAAAACAGCTCCTTAGAAAAAAATAAAAGTTCGAGTTCAAAATCAAGTGATGATAATAGTGACTTTGAGGATCAGAATTTTGTTGGAAATGATTCTATAAGTAAATGTATTTGAATAATAAATAAACTTTTATCTTAATTTTTTTCTTCAAAGCGAGCAATAAAGATTTTACTAACTCATTAAGAGGCTTAATTACTAAAAGATTTAAGGACGATCCTGGTCAAACTTTGGGACATTACCAGAAAACCTATCCTAATAGTATGCTCGAGATAAAAAGTAATTTTATTTTTTAAAGTTCAGAATTGAAATTTAGAACAATTATAAAAAGACGAATTACAAAAATATGTGCCAAAAAACTCGACGTTTAAAGAAGCTTGGGAGAAGGCAGCTAATAGCTTTAAGATGGACAAGAGCTCAAAAAAAACAAACTAAATTTAACTATTCTTTCTAAAACTTTATTCCAATTAAATTGTTTTTCAAAATTTGTAAATATTTAAATAAAAATTAAAAAAAATACGTTTTTTTCCTGAAATCCTAAAAATGTTAAAAATTTACGTAAATTTACGTAAAATTACGTAAATTTACAAAATTTTACATTAAAAAATAAAAAAATTTACTAAATTTTACGTAAATTTACGTAAATTTTTATTTACATGGTAAAAAGTAGAAAGTCGATGAAAAAGCAGAATTGTAACCTTTTTTTCAAAAAATCATAACTTTTCTGTCCCTTTTTGATTTTACCAAAATTTACGTAATTTTACGTAATTTTACGTAAATTTACGTAATTTTTCGTAAAATTACCATTTTTTACATTTGTCAATTTACGTAATTTTACGTAATTTTACGTAAATTTACGCAAATTTACGTAAAATTACGTAAATTTTGGTAAAAACAAGTGAACAGAACGGGACTGTATATTTACTAAAATTTTCGTAAAATTACTTTATTTTTCGTAATTTTTCTGAAATTTACTTTTTTTTACTTTATTAATTTCACGTAAATTTACGTAAAATTTCGTAAAAACAGTTTATCGTAGCAGTACTGTAATTGTTTTTTAATTTTTTTTTGAATAAAAAAGTTTTTTAAATTCAAATAATCTTTCAAAAAATTTTGCATAATATTTCCTGCTGATTCCCAATCATTTTTAAAGAATATAGATCAAGAGAACTTAAAATCAAGAAGTGGCAAAAAATGCATTGAATTATAGACCGATATCAGTCGCCTCTGTCCCCTGCAAAAAAATGGAGGGGCTGATAAAGAAATGACTTTTTCGTGCTACAATATTTTATTTTTTGCTATTCAAAAAAAATCAAATGCTATAAAAATCAATAGAAATGATATAAACTTCAAACTATAATTTATAAATAATTGATATATTCTGATTTAAAAAAAAATAATATACATGATATGTTATATACCGATGCTATAAAATTAAATTAGTAAATTAAGTCTTTTATTTTTTCTTACGGACAAATAAAATATTTTTCGACAGACAAAAAAAAATTTAGTAAGACCAAATAATTTAAAAAATAGTAAGAAAATATAATTTTTGATGACAAAAAGAAAATTTTAGAAAAAATTAAAAAATTAAACAATTATTTCTGCATTAAAATCAGATATGAAAGTTTTGTTCAGTAGTCTCTTGAACAAACTCATACAAAATACCCTTAGCACGCTTTTTTAAAGGTACCACAACATCCAACGTCCACTCATTAATTGAGTCGTCTTGGTAATTATTCGAGTGAAACTCTGGCACTAAAGAATCAGTACTAGGGTTAGAGATCAATCTTAAATAAAAAGAAACGTGAATTTTCAATTATAAAATAAAAATGTTAATTTTTTTTCATTTATTTGAAAAAATTAAAAAAAAAATAGGCAAAAAGTAGATTGACAGCCTAGAAAAATGAATTGATTAGATAATTAGGCAACAAAAAAAATATGAAGATTTTTTAAAAATGAAACTCATTTTTTGGTCAGCAATTAAAAAAAAAAAATAATATTCTTTGAAATTTTATAAAAATGCATACTTAAAAATTCAAGACAATTTAACTCTAAATGACTGATCATACTAATTTTTTTGTTGCAAAATTATAATAATGTACAATTTTAATTTTAAAAAATATTAAAAAAAAAAAAAATTTAGATGGACAATGATACAAGTAGAATAAGAGAAAAATTTCAAGAATACATAATCGGAATACATCGCGACGATTTGATGGAAATCATGTCCAACTGTGATCCTCTTCTTTACTACCCTGTCTTCATCGAGTAACACCTAATTATTCAAAAACAGAAAAAAAAACTACCTTTAAACAGCCTACTAGATCTGTTGATGTCGACAGAAATTCAAGACTTTCTAACCAACGCCACCTCTTACATCCAGCTATTAGATCAAACACTGAAGGAATGTCAAAAAATTTTAATAGAGGAAAATCCCAACTTCAAACTTGTAAAAATAAAGAACATATTTTTAAATAAATTTTATTAAATTTTTTTAGACATTTAAAGAAAAAATAAAAGCTCGATTAATTTCCCTACCAGAAGCAGATGGTGTGTTCATAAAGTATCCGGCTTGTTCGGACGTAAACAAATTGATCAGCTTCAATGGAACTGTGACCAAAACGTGCAGTCCGCGTCTTTTAGAATCAGTTCAAAATTTTAAATGCGACAAGTGCAGCTATGTCTTTGGTGTAGAAATTGACTTTACGTTCAGGGATTTATTCATGAAGCCATCTCGGTGTCCCAACAAGGACTGTCAATCGGACAAATTTAAACTAGTCAAT
The DNA here is from genome assembly GCA_019054805.1 of Brachionus manjavacas. Lineage (NCBI taxonomy): Eukaryota > Metazoa > Rotifera > Eurotatoria > Ploima > Brachionidae > Brachionus > Brachionus manjavacas. The sequence continues at coordinate 3,061,821 of JAHQIY010000013.1, read as the reverse complement.
CCAGAAAGTATTTTTTTAATAAAATTAATGTAAACATTTTTCTTTTTTATTTTTAAAGAAAATTTAAAATTGGTCAGCAAAGATTACCAGGAGATAAAGGTTCAGGAAAAGTTGGACATGTATTCGGCTGGTAGTGTGCCGCGATCGGTCGTGGTTGTTTTGGAAAATGATTTGGTCGACTGCTGCAAGCCAGGTGATGATGTCACTATTAAGTAAATTGAAAAAATTTAAAAAGAAAATTTTTTTAAATGTATTTCTAAGTGCTGTGGTTGTGCGAAGATGGTCAAGACTGGTAAATGACATGAGATGCGATGTCGATTTAATTTTACATGCAAATTATATCAAAGTAAATAACGACGAACAAATTCAGATTAATATAACCAAAGAAAAAGTCTTTTTAAAAAATTTTTTATTAATTTTATTTTTTTTATTTTTTTTAGGAAAAAATGTTTTCGGAGTTTTGGAAAAAATATGAGAAGCGTCCATTGACTGCACGGAACATAATTTTGTCAAGTTATTGTCCACAATTGTACGGAATGTATTTGGTTAAGCTGGCTGTGTGTTTGGTGTTAACTGGAGGTGTTTCGCGTAATGATTCATCTGGCACTAGGGTTCGAGGCGAAAGCCATTTGTTGCTAGTCGGTGATCCGGGCACTGGGAAATCTCAATTTTTAAAATATGCAAATAAAATAGTTCCCAAATCGATTATGACCACTGGTATTGGCTCTAGCAGCGCTGGACTGACCGCCACCGCTTCAAGAGTATAGAGAAAATTAAGAAAAAATCCTTTTATAATTTTTTTGTTTCCAGGAAGGAGGCATTTGGCATCTAGAAGCTGGTAAAATAAAAAAAAAAACAATCTGAAATGTTTTAGAAGTTTTATTTTAATTAAGGAGCTTTGGTTTTGGCTGATGGTGGTATTTGTTGTGTGGATGAATTTAATTGCATGAAGGAACAAGAAAAAATGAGTATGCTTGAAGCTATGGAGCAGCAGAGCATCAGTGTTGCAAAGGTATGTGGTTTAATTGATGAAAAATAAAGAAGTAAAGTTTTACCCGTGTGTCACCCTCCAATTTTTTCATCCAGGCTTTCATCCAAGCATAATGCATGGTTGTGACTTATTAGGAAATTTTCGAAAATTTTCAAAACAGATTCTTTTTTGGATTTTTTCTTTTTTAATTTATTATAAAAAGCTTATTAAAAGTATTTAGATTAATAAGGAAACTGAGTTATTAACAAGTGAAGTTAAAAATCAAAGAAGATTTTTGTTTAAGTTTATTTAAATTTTTTGAAAAATCTTCCTAACTAAATATTATTTGTCACTTGAGGTAAATTAAAATCTACTAGAAAAACAAAAACAATTTATAATGAATAATTTAATATTTATGAGTTTATTTAAAATTTAAAAAAAAAAAATTTGTTTTTGCTTGATTCACTTTTTATTTGTTTTTTAATCCTCACTTATTTAAAAAAAAAAAAAAAAAAAAAATTTATCTCCACAAAGCATTTAATTTTTCAAATAGTGATTAAATCATTTCTATATTCAACTATATACAGTGCCAATTTGACACGTGGATTTCTGGTAATTTTACGTAAAAATACGTAAAAAAAAGCTCAATTTTTTGAATTTCAATATTTTCTAATAAATTTTGAAAAAAGTAGTTTCTATTTATTTGTTTATATTTTTATTAAAAGTTGGTTTTTTAACTATTTTTTACAAATTTGTATGTAAATTTAGGTTAAAAGGTAAAATATGGTATAAAAGAATTAAGAAATTTTTTTTCCTAATAAACTAGCTGTCCGACCATCAGTCATTTTTATCCATCACTTTATCAATTACTTAAAAAATAAAAAATAACTTAATAAAATTAAATTTGATTAGGATTTCGTCGTAGACGACTAAGAAAAGCACCCAAGTTAACAGAACTGCATAAGTTAGCTCGTCTGATTTGGTGTCTAAAACATTAAAAAAGCTGAAATTTTGATGATTATGTCTTTGTAGATGAAAGAAGCATTAAAGTTTATTTTGTTATCATTTCTAAATCAAAAAGGTATTTAAAGAAAATATGGCTCAATTTTGGTATAGATATTTTGGCAGAATATTTACTTCTGCATGTTGCTTCTAATTTAAATGAAACTTTTAAACTTAATCAAGATGATGATACTAAACACAAGTCATACGTTTGTACGATCTTTTTAAGTACAAACATCATTAACTGGGTAAAATATAGTTTAGTAAATAATAAGATATAATTGCGAAATTTTAATTTAATATCAAGGTAAAAGCGCCTGCTTACTCACCAGATCTAAACCAAATAGAAATGGTTTGGAATGAATTGAAAAGATTAGTTAGACCAAATGATCCTCAAAATCATGAGGAATTAACCAGTTTAATTTTCGAATAAATACTTTTTTTTACCTAATTTTATGTAAAAATTAGTAAAAAATAGCAAAAAAAAGTAACTTTTGGTAAAAATACAAATAAATAAATAGTAACTGCTTTTTTCAAAATTAATTAGGAATAATAAAAAATTCAAAAAATTGAGCTTTTTTTGGCCTTTTCATTTTTACCAATTTAACGTAACTTTACGTAAAATTATCAGAAATCCACGCGTCAAATCGGTACTGTAACTACCCTATCTATTTAAAATTAAAATTTTTGAATGAAAAACTTTCCTTTTGCTTCTAAATCTTTGTTCATTTGAAATTTTTTTGTTAAATAATTTTTGAAAATATTTATTTAAGGCAAATTGCAGTTTATGATCAAATGTAAAATTCAGATCAAAATTTTTAGTTTGTAACTTAAAAATAGGTATTTTCTATCAATTTTTTAAAATACTAAATTTTCAAACTTAAATAAAGATGATTTGTTTAATCTTTAATTAGAAAAAAAATTATATCAACTTTTATCTGAAGTTAAATAAAATCTAAATCAATATTTTGAAATTTTTCAATAAAAAAATTTAATTTTGTTTCGCTGTTATATATTCTAATGAACGGGTATCAATTGAGCAGTAAATAATATTAAACAGATATTAAATTATATGAGCAGAAAATAATTAATTAATAGGACCCAAAAAATAGTTAAAACGGTGAGAAAAAAAAATAAAAGTGGTAGTAAAAATAAATTTCATTGAACAGAAAAAGTATTTTTTATTTAAAGAAAAAGTTTTTAAATCAAGTAACATTTAAAAAAAAATTTTTTTTTTCTTTTTTTTTGCATTCTTCTTCTTTCTTTCGAATTCAAGTTAATGAGGTGGATTCAATTTAATCAATTTAAAAAGTAAAGCTTCATGCCAAACCCTATCAAAGGCTTTAGAAATATCAAAAAACAGGCCGCAAACTCTTTTTATTCTATTAAATGATTCCACAATTTTTTGAATTAAAAAGAAAAGATTATGTGATGTTCGCCGGTGTTTTCTAAATCCAGACTGCTCCTGGATAAGGAGTGAATTTTGTTCCAAAAAATTGTATAATCTTCAGTATACTATTCTTTCCAGTTCTGGGTCAATACGCTTATCCAACAACAACCGCTAATCTTTATATTTATTTATGTTTTTTATGTTCTTATTTTATTTTTGATTTTTACTCTAAACAGAGTAGCCTGAGAGTTCCATTCTGAGTAGCCTGAGGGTTTCCTTTCCAGTAACTTTCCTAGACAACTCGTTATGCTAATTGGTCTACAATTTAAAGGGTCTTGTGCAGTAGAGGCTTTTATACATAGTAATGTTCGAAGTTTTCCACGCTTTCGGGACTTCACCTTCTCTAAGAGATAAATTAAAAAGTTCTAAGATTTCTATTAATGAATTTCTTGGTAAATTTTTTAGCATCAAATTATGAATTTGGTCAGGTCCTGATGTCGCTTCATTTTTCAATCTTTTTACAGCAATAATTAATTCATTTAAGCAAATTGGATCATTAAAATTAGACTGATTTTTGTTTCTAAAGAAATCAGAGTTAGAATTTAGTATTTCGAAATCTTTCTCAGTATCAATTAAATCAGAGTTAGGACTAAATATTGAAGATAAAAGTTCTCCAAAGCATTTTCGCTTTTCTTCATTAGTTTGGAATTCCTTTTCATTTAAAATCAAATTAGGAATCAAATTTGTTCCTTTTTTTGTTCTAAATTTATTTATTTTTTTCCAAAAAGGTCTAGTTGTCACACAAAAGAAAAAGGAAGACATTTATATAGATAGGGCCGAAAATAATTGGACTAATTTTAACTAATAATTCAATTTACTGATCAAGATTCATTTAATTGGGTTTATTATTTCAATTAACTGATCAAAATTCTTTTTTTTGGGTTCAATTAAGTATATTTTATTTATTTTTTAAAAAAATACTTTGGGGCGGACCCCAGGTTCGTCCGAATATCTTTCGCCTTCGTTTAAACCCAATTGTTACAAAGCATTGATTAAAAAAGGAAAAATAAAAAGTTCGAGTTTCTAGAGTAGAAAGATTTAAAAAAAAAATAAAAAAGAGAGATATAAATAGTTTAAAATGGGTAGAAAAAATGTGTTCATTCAACATTTACAATTCAATGTACAGTTTGTTAGTCTATTAAATGCGTCTAATGGCGTCTCGAATTTTTTGTTTGTGCTTGATTGCCGTGTTGACATGTATTCATGAATTTCTTTTGCTATCAATTCCTGTTTGGATTTATTCGTTAGAAATTTTATAAATAGGCTATTTGACCTTTCCTCAATAGTTTCCAGCTTTAAAACTTTATGTATCGATTTGGTTGAAGTTTTAATTGGGAAGTGTTTAATTATTTTTAACAACTTCTTTTGGATTTTTTGGAGAGAGGTCTTTATTTTTCCTGTTCCGACGTTTAGAATGATGAAGCAGTAATCGAATAACGATCTAATTAGAGACTTATAAAGTGTTAGATTCAATTTAGTTGAGTTTGACCATTTGAAGTTTTTTATTCTTCGTATGAGGTTTGTTTTGGGTATTAATTTTTTTCCTAGTTGTTCAAGATGTGGCTTAAACGATAGCTTCGGATCAAGTTTGATGCCGAGAAAAGTCGGGTTTGGTTCGAGTGGAATGTCTTGGTTTTCGATTTTAAGGCTAAGCTTGTATTTGATAAAATAGTTTTTTCTTTGTCCAGCTGTTGTAAAAGTTGTGTGGCATGTTTTGGATTTGTTGATATTGAAACTCCATGTGTTGCAAAATTCATTTATTTTGTCTGTAGCTATTTGTAAATAAAACTCAATTTCTTTGATGGAGAGACATGATATCCATATGCACAGGTCGTCGGTGAAAAGAGCTACTTTTATATTTTCGGGTAGTTCTTTTATTATGTCGCTAAAAAAGAGAAAAAAAATTGTTGGAGACAGACAACTACCTTGCGGTACACCGCAGTAGATTTGCTTAGTACTGGATTTTGATTCATTTATGAAAACTTCAAATGATCGATCGACCGTTCAAACTCATAATCCAATTAAGAAAAATTGGGCTAATTTTTAGTTCGTTTAATTTTTTTAATATTTTCTGGTGTATGTCATTTCATTCTTTTAGCAGACAACTTAAGGTTATTATCACTTTTATTTTTTATTCCTGCACACTAATTAATTTTACTGCTTTTTAAAATTTTTTTTTGGGGTAAAATAATTTTTTTTACTGCTCAAATAATCTTAGCTCTATTTTAATTAATATTAAAAAATCATTGAAAGCCAGAATTTGGATGCTTTAATGTGGATTTTAAATTTGTCTTCAAAACTTTCAAATTTATCTTTTATAAAAATCAATTAAAGATCATTTGGGAAGGAAAAAATATTTTTTTATTTAATTAAGATAATCAAAATTTTGTGTTTAATTGATTTTTTTTTAAAAAAGCTCACTTCATCATTTTTTTTATTAAGATTTTAAACGGTTTTATTTTTGATAGGAAAATTACCCTTTTTTGTAGCATTATGAACAAGTTGAACGCTATATTTTTCGAATTAATAAATTTGGTTGTTATATATTTTCTACCGTTTTTCAGTGTCATATAAAGAAGTTTTTACTGTTCCAATTTTAGAAAAAAAATTCAAATAGCTTTTTATTGAAAGGAAAAATTAATTTTGTTATGGAATTGAAATTAAATTTATTTTATGAAAAAAGGACTAGTATAATAAAATAGATAAAATATTTTTTCTTTAAAACACATTTGAAAATCATATTGATTCGACTATTCGCAATTAAACGGAGAATTTCTTAGCTTAATTACTTCCAAAGATGCTAGGCCTAGAATAAAATTATTTATTTAGGCTGGAATAGTTTGCAAACTGAGGACTCAATGTTCAGTTTTGGCTGCATGCAACCCAAAAGGTGCCTATGACTCAAATCAACCTGTTACTGTGAATCTTGCAATGAGTTCGCCACTTCTAAGTCGTTTTGATATAATTCTGTTACTACTGGACACACCGAACAGAGAGTGGGATCATTTGGCGTCTACTTTTCTATTAGAAGGCGTCGACTTGTTAAGTAACAAGGAAAACAAATTTTTTTTTCAATTAATTTATTTTAAAGGAAAGAATCAAAGCTCTGATTTCAAGCCATGGGATTTTGATCATTTAAGACTGTATCTTAATTATGTCAAGTCGCTTGAGCCTAGTCTGAGTCAATCAGCCAACATTGTCCTTCAAACGTAAGATATTTGATAATTAGTAAAATTTTAATTTATTGTCTTTAGTTATTATCAACTACAGCGGAGGTCTGACGACCGCAATGCTGCAAGAACTACGGTAAGAATGCTCGAAAGTATTATTCGGTTGTCTCAAGGTAATAATTTTTATTAAGACTTAAAATTCTACAAGATCTAACATTAAAATTTGAAGAGAATTTAAACATATTGAATTCATTTTATTAAAACTTAAATTTCCTTAAAAATTAAACTTTTTAATTTAATTTTTTTTAATTTTTTTTCTTTTCTACTTGAACATTCCATTTTTGGTTTTTTTGTTAACCTTTTTTGACTTGAGCTTTGAAAATACTAATTATGAGTTAAAGTCAAGTCCAAGTCAGGACTTAAAAAAAAATAATATTTTCATTTTGATTCTTGTGTTAATTTATTTTAAAATTGACCAAAAATTCAAATAAAAAAGATAAAAAACTTGTTTAATTTGCGTAATATTAAGAAAATTTACCAAGTAGAAATGGTTTGGAATGAATTTAAAAGTTTAATTAGAGCAAATGATCCTCATAATGGGGAGTCACTTAAAATAGCAATATTTTAGATAGCCAGGTTAATTGAGCAAAAAAAAGAGATGGCAAAATTTAAATAGCAATAAACTTTATTAAAATAGTATTAAAATAGTATTATACAACAAAAAAAAAGTATCAATTAAATTAGCAAGTTTTTACCTTGAAAAAAAAAGCTGAAATAAAAAAATTTTGTCTCAATACATCGCCAGTTTATTTTTTTTTCTGACTTAGATGAAATTCGCAACAAGAAACCGCCATAAGATAACATTGGAAAATTTTTTGAGAGATTGTTATTTTCCTGTATTTATGTGTATATTTTGTAAATCATTAATTAGATCATCTAAAGAGTTTTCAGCCATCGTTAATAGATAACTGAATTTGAATATATTTTAATTGTGAATTTAAATAAATAAAAAACTAAGAAAAAAATTGGAATTAATTATTTTTTAGCAAAGTAAAATTTCTGATCAAATATCAATCGCTCAATCTTGCTTAGTTGATCATGCTAATTTATTGATTGCTATTTTAAGATAGAGTCCTAAAAATGACGTAGAATTAACTAGTTTAATTTTCGGATAAATACTTTTTTTTCCTAAATTTACGTCATTTTATATCAATTGAAATTTAATAAAAGGACCAAGGAGTTTTAAAGACCCTTTTTGATGCTTGCTCAATATATTTAATCTTTTTTGAAAATTTTTTTTTACTCAAATCTAAAATCAAAAAAATATTAAAATTAATTCATTTATTGTTTTAAAATCTTTTTATTTTTTTGCAAAAAAATTAAATATATACGTTATGGCCCAAGAAGGGTTTTTTAGACCCAACAGAAATATTTTTTTTTTGTAAAATAAATTGAAGACCAAGCTAATTATGCTTTAAATTTCAAAATCTTCTTAAATTAAATAAGAACCATGTCCCGACGAAAAGCTGTCTTTCAAGCCTTTGAACTTCTTAGAAATGTGGTCGAATGTATTTGAGATAATTGGCAGATGAATTACTGGAAATGGTAAATGAAAAGTGTACAGCCTACAACTCCAATTACTCTAGTTGCTTCTAGAAAGCACTTAGCAAGCACTGAGATTGATTCATCTGCAAAAAAAAAGTGTCAAATTAGGTAATGTAATGAAAACAAATCGAACTTTAATTGTGACAAATGCAAACAATTTACATGTGGTCCTTGTCTAGGAGAGAAGGTTTTCAAATCGATTTATAAAAATTGTTACGATCAAGGACTGAGAATTTAGATAAAATTTTAATTTTTTTAGACGAAAAAATTTTTTTCAAAATAATTTTAGGTTTTTACTTAAATCTAGACATAATTTTTTTTGAAAGTATAACAAAAATGATAAAAGACATTTATTTTTGCAATCTGTAACATTCTTTAAATCTAGTTTATTTTATCTAATAAGCAAATCTTATTTTAGGGTTTTTTTGGACCCCTTTGGTCTTTAGCGTAATAAAAAAATTGGGCCTTTGAGTGTTAAAAAAAATTCTACTAATTTTTCTCTTAAAAAATAAAATAAAAAATGAATTAAAATTTTTAAGCTCATGCAAAATTGATGCTGAGAAACGAAGTTTTAGTGATAGACACAATAGTAGCGATAACACTGAATGAGTGCAGTATAAACAGAACTTCTTCGTTTGGCAATGTGAACATATTGCATACTTCTTTTCCTAAAGATGCTGAAACTGAATACAAAAGTCAGGTAAATTTGATCCTGGGTCATCTTGGCTTGCCGCAAATTTTGCAAGAGGAGATGGAACGCATTGAGAATGACTATGAGCCGTTTTGTTCGAATAAAAGTCAAAATGTGAATATGTCAATGCACAATTTTGACATTATATCACAGATGGTAAGAGATGTACCAACTCAGAGTTTTTTGCCACCCAAAGAAACAAGCGATAGAAAAAGAAAACTAGAAGAGAGTGACAATAGACTGGAGGTGAGTATTTTGAAAAAAAAACGAGTATATGACCAAATAAGAGAAGAATCAAGACCAGATGCGAATAACAGCATTCAAATGAACAAAACTTTGACAGTGCCAACTCAATCTAAATCACAGTACAGCGTCAAGCTTTCTCAAGCTGTCAATGTAAATAATTTAAATTTTAATGATGATGATCTCAAACTAGATGATGACTGACTTTGTTTATTTATTCAATTCCAATAAAAAAGACGTTTTCTAGATATTTCAAATTAATTAAATAAATTTTTCTATCTAATTAGTAGAATGGCTCTTATTTAAATAAAATTACTAGCAGCCTCAAGTTTATAAATTGATAAATTCAAAATTATAATCCTTTTTTACCGGATGGGTTTAGAAATGATCAATTTTATTAAAACAATCTTTTTTACTTTTTAAATTAAATTCAAAAATTTTTAAGTTCAAAATTTTAAAATTTTTTTGTGTCAAATTAATAAGCAATGCAATTAAAAAAAAATTTAAAATATTAAAGTCGAGTATTTACAAAATTTTGAATTATTTTTTATTTAAAAAACAGAATTTAAATTTTAGAAAACATTCAAATCAAATAATCTTTTTAAAAAAATTTGATTAATAATCTTAAATTTTTATTTGAAATTGTAGAAAATTGATTTGCGATTATTCTTAATTTTTTATAACTAGTCTCGGTTTTAACTTAAAGAATATAAAAATTAAAATCAAAATTTACTTACTAAAAATTCTGAAAAATAAATTCTTTTGGTTTGTCAAAATTTGTAGATAAAAAAATTTTAAGATTTCATAAAACTGTTTCCTTTAAACTAAAATTTAATTCCGTGAATGGAGCCTAATTGACTTTCTTCTTTTTTAAATTCCTTAAAATTTTAATTTAATTTTTTTTTAATTTCTCAGTGTTTTGTTAAAAATTAGAATATCACTTAAAAAAATTTTTGACTCTAATTAAATAAGGCTGTGGTATTTACTTGAAGAAATATTTAAATTTTATCTTGATTTATGTCATATGACTTAATTTCGAACTGATAAAACTTTTTTATAAAAAATTAAAATATCATATCTGTTAGCAAGCTTATTTAGAGTTAAAATTTTCTAAACATAAAATGTCTACAGACGACTTGAATGAAACTCCATTGGAAAACTCTTTTTATTCAGATGAGGATACTTTCCATAAAGTGTCAACGCCGTTCAAGCAAAAAAAAGCCAAGTCACGGTCTAAAAAAAAATGGCAGTTTTTAGACAAAACAGATTGCCTGTTTCTCAATTCAGATAATTTAAATCAAATAAAATTGGTCGAGATGTGTCTGTGGAACCACAAAAACAACAGAGCAAACAACTTCGAATCGGTTTTTGATAAAAAAGACGAGAGGAATGTTTTACCATCTGAAGTTGTTCTTGACATTTTGTCGTAAGTTTATGTTAAATTTTTAATCAAATTTTTTTTTTTAAATTTTCAGAAAATCAAAATGTCGAAAAAAAATCTATGACTATTTTCAACTAATACAGTAATAATGTCAAAAACAAAATTTGATTAAAAATTTTAATTTTTTTCCAAGATTTCACAACTGTTGTACTTTATTGACAAATTTTTATAAGCCATCGGACTGTGAAATAAATGTTTGAAAATTTGTTTGAAAATTTTTTTGTTATTTTAAATTTTATGTTTTCCTAGATTTGTATAGTTGAAGATTCTAATGAAGAAGAGTTGGGTCAAATGGAAAAACTAGTTCATGGTAAGTATTTAATTATTAAAATTACCTAATAGTAAAAATTATTTTTTTTTGCTTTAATTTTTAAATTTCAAATTTCAAGGCTTTAGAAAATTTTTTTTTTAATACTCAAGAATGCTCTGTGCCATGGAGTTAAGAAAGAAATTTAATTTTTTTTAATACATGATAACTTTTTTTTCATTTAGATTTTTTTCGCAATTTTTGTGTAACTAAATCTTTTAAAGAGAAATTAATATTGAGCTAAAGTTATCAGAAATTAATCAATCATATTTTTATTCAAATTTTTAAGAGCCGATTTACGATTAAGGCATTGAGAATTTTCGTACAAAAATTCAAAAAAAAATTTTTAAATTCTTAATTTTGAACAAAAGATTTTTCTGTAATTTTTAAAAGGTGAAACAAACAATGTTTTTTTATTTTTATTACTCAACGAAAGAGACCAAAGGTCAAAATTTATTAACAAAAAAATAGTTTTTTGAAATTAACATCAAAATTAGAAAAAATATTACAAAATTTTATGAAAATTAAATTAATGTTATTGCTTATTCTTCGTTTTAAATAAGACAAAATCTAACTGGAGATCATCAATAAGTAATTTATTGATGAACTTAGAATAAAAATAATCAAACGTTTTTTCACCATAATCATTGAACTTTCCTTTGGAAGGAACAAGATAGTCATTTGAGTTTCTAAGATAATAATCAATATTTTTCGAGCGGTTGCAGATTATTGCAGATTAAAAATTCACTTGAGTCTTCAGGTGATGTTTTTAAATTTCCAATTTTATGTACAAAATGAGCAAGACGTTTGATAATTCTATGCTGAAAGCAATCGATGTTAAATTTATTCAACTTGATATTTAAAGCGTTAAATCATCATTGCCAAGAATATTTGGGCGAATATTAAATAATCTTTGAACACAATAGTAATAAGAATTAGCTAATTTTTGAATTGATCTTTTTGTAAAATATATTGATAACGAAAGACAATAGTCAAAGAACGGCCTGATAAATGATTTGAAGAATTGGAGGTTGACTTTGTGCGATAAGTAAAATAATCTTCTTATAATCAAAAAAAATTATTTATTGAAGTTCTTAAGCTTAATACGTGTTGCAAAAGCGTTTCATTTAACAGTCCAATTTAAGAAAAAATTTAATAAAATGTTTCTCAATAAATTGATTGTTTTTAATCAAATTGGAGGTTAACTTAGAAATGAAAAACAAGATTTTTACAATTGTAACGATGACAGAATGTTAACATTTTGATAAAATAAATTTACAAAATGCAAAAAAAAATCTGATTTGAATAGATCATTTAGACAAGAAATAAATAATTTGTTTTATCATTAATATTTTCCTGTTAATAAAAATTATTTTTTTTTTTTTGTGAGACATATTTTGTTTGTTTCATCATCAAATTTTAAAAACTCAATTTTGCCAATTTAAATAAATAAACAAGAATTTTTGTAATTTTGGGCAGTTTGTTTTGAAATTTCACAATGCCACGATAAAGTCTAATTGAAAAAAAAATGCCATTAGGTCAGTTTTAAAATTCACAATTCTAAGAGAAATAAAATAGTCACTCAAAAGGTGAATAAATAATTTCTTCAAAATGATTAAAAGATAAAACATAATTAATATACGCCTATTAGAAAATAAATTAAAAATCGATTAAAACGATATAACTTGCATTGTGTTGATTTTGTCATTGGAAATCACCTTTTTTATGTAAAAGCGACAGCCCAAGAGTAAATGGACTGTTCTTAATTTTTTCTTTTCTCTAATATAAAAATTACCGAATTTTTTTTAAATATGGTTGATTAATTAAAATTAGTTTAAAAACTATAGAATTTCATTAATCAATCCGATTGTGTGATTATTTACCGGAAAATCGTAAGATAAAATATTTTAATGAGGTGGAAAAACATTAAAAGTGGATCAGAAGTCGTTGAATTATTAAAAAATGTCTAAATAATATCAATCGCTTAAAAATAGTAAAATCATTACAAATAGATTCAGTGGAAGCTATCAATTTTTTGAAATATTTACATCCATTTATATTCTAATAAAATTTATTTTTTCTAATTTTATTTTTTACATTTTAAGACGAAAATTAGATAAATTTTTAGAGCTTATTTTTGCGGAATTTACGCACTGGATTTGGTGTTCTGCTTTTAGGGAACAGTCATCATTTAATTATTAATGATTAATTAAATTTTAAGAAGCTTTTTAATATTAGAATTTAGAATTTTTACAAAATATATTTTTAAAATTTGGAAATTAATAAATAAAATATTTTATTGCTTGAATAGAGCCAATTGATGAAGAAGAATTACATGATCAAGTAAAAGGAAACCAAAAATTTAAAAAAAATTAATTAATTTATTGTTTTTTTAATTAGAAATTAGTTTTATACTACTGTACAATTTGCTCTTTGTACCCTAACTTGTACACAGCCAACCAGTCATCCCCAATTGAATCTTGTTCGTCAAAAAGTGATATTTCTCTATCCGATTCGGACACTTTAAATGACTCAGGCGACCAATTAAGAGGCTTTATGACAAACTTTGCCGAAGATCTAGAGACAACTTCTGAGGGCTTGTGTGACCATATACGTGAAATTTTTAGTCTTAAACGCCAAGTATTTAACGAATACCAGGTAAAAGCCATGAAGAGGCTTTTGCTAAAAAAATCTCACCCACAGGTAATTTTTGACTAAATTTAAACAATATCTTCTGGAAGTAGATAATGACACTAAATTTCTACTTCACCAAATAATTATCAAATTCTTCACCAAAATAAATCACCTAAAAAAATTTTATTTTTTCACCAAATTTATTAATTGTTTTAAACCAAAAAAATATTTATTTCAACCAAAATAATAGTTTTTATCACCAATAATAATACAAATCAAACCAAAAATAATTACTGAATTATCAAGGCTTGTTTTGCCTTTGCTGGTCTTCCAGGTTCCTTTTTTCGCCGATAGGAATATTTTTCGCTTATAATGGTATTTAACATTCAGGAATATTAAGAATTTTTGATAAACTAATTAAGAGATTGCAAATGTTATTCTTGATGTACCATCTAGATGAACATTTCCGTTCTTGCTTAAGCCATTAAGGATTTGAATTGGTTTACTTTTTCCATTTTCGAATAATTCAATGATCGCTTCTTGGGTGCTTTTGGGTAATTTGGATGTTATGTCATCGCCATGTTCGTGTTGATTTTCATTTATGCATAGGACTACCTTGTTGTCATCACTCTTAATTAAAATGTAGGCTTGCATCTGACACTTGCTGTTGCTGCATTTAAAATAATGTTGTGCTTCATCGCTCGTATAATGCTTGCGTTGTTTTCTCCAATTGCCTATTTTATTGAGATCTTTCAAAGCTTCATCAAATAATTGATAATTGTTGCGCACGTTGTATACTTGACCTTTGCTTCTTTTCCTTTTTCAGTGCAATGTTTCAGATTCAATATCCGAATCTACATTATCACTAGTATCTTGATAAACAAGTACGTTTTCACTTGATGACGATACTGTGTTATCTTGAATTACTGCTGTTGTCATCGTATCGATCGAGTTTCAATTGGTTTTTTAAGGATTTGCGGTTAAATAACATAACGAAAAATACTATTTATAATATTTTTGGTGAATAAAAAATTGAAATGGTGAAGTGTAAATTAATTTGGTTTAGAAACCTATTTTGAATTGGTGATTTGATTTGCACAGGTAATTGTGATTTTTTGGTGTCAATTAAGTATAAATTTGCGACAAAATACACCAATTAGGTGTTAAATTTAGGTAATCGAGTTTCGCCTTAGATTATATTTTTTTGGTGATATTCTTTATTTTTTTGGTGAATAAAAAAAATATTATTGGTGAACGATAATTGTATGCCGTAGATAATAGTCTATATTATTTCATTTTGATAATAAAAAAATTTATTTATTGTTTTTAATAATTCAAGGCCTTTGTGAAATTTCTAAGTTTTCTAAATCTTCTCTTATTTCCAAAAGAACAACTTTTTAAAGTTTACATTACTTTCTCAGTATGGTCAATCAGATCTTTTTCAATATTTTCTTGGCATTCTGTTTATTTAACTTTTTTTTTTTTGAATTTATATACCAATTAGGAATTAAATTGTAAATAAGTGATGCTTTTAAATTTTTTTCCCGACTAGAATAATAAAAATAATTAGCTTTATAATTAAACTGTCAGAATAAAAAAAAATGATAAGTTAAATGATGGATATTTGCTATTTTTTTTAATAATTTATTGAACACTTTTTTATATTTTATTTTTTTCCTATGATTCATCGTTTATCGCATATCTAAAAAAAATTTCAATTTTTAAATTCATTTTTAACTTAAAAATTTGTTTAAAATAAAATAATCGATAATTTATAATAAAAAAGTATTATTTTATTTCTTGGACTTTATTAAACTAAATCATAAAAAGTATAATAAAAATACCGGATAAATTTTCAAACTAAATCAAAGTTTTGATCTATTGAGTTCATCTTCACCATTTTCTTATAGAAATGCAAAGGTAATCTAGGAAATCATATGCTCCATTAAAATCATTGATCATTCTTTTTTTCTATATTTTTACTCGGTTGGCTTTGAATAGAATCGATTGAATTTTGATAAAAATAAATTAATTTTTTTACCGAAAATAAAAGATTTTTTTTAATTTACAGTTAATATAATGTTGGTAAACATTGGTCTCTATACTTGATCAATCCGATTGCGTTTTTTTCTGTATAAGATTTCAGATATATCAGATATAAAAGGTTCTGCAAGCAAGTTTTTGAATCAAAATTTAAAAAATTATTTAAAACCGGTTTCTCTAACCGGTCGACCAATTCTATCAAGCGGTCTGACCTGTTTCTAAACATTGGAGAATCTTTGTTTAAATGTCGAAGATGCAGGAATATATAAATTCAAACAACAATTTGAGTTTGAACTAAATTCAAAGTTTTAAATTCTGTTGTAGTTCTCTCAATTACTACAACACCGACTTCAGCCAACTTAAATGTCTATAGCTTCACAGTGAAATACTATGATCTCATGCATTTAGCAAGTCGCTAGTATTTAATAATAATTGTCCCTATTCTATCCTAGTGGATAATGGGGAGGCACTTATCTCCTCTTTAAGTACCTTTTTGAGCAACGGCTCCGATCTGACCCAGAGCCTACTGCATCGAGTTGATCATCTGCATCGCAATTATCAGTTCAAACCAGTTCCCCTATTTTTATGATGAAAGAGGTTTAAACATTCGCCTCTTTTTGCAGAGATATTTTGAAGATTTTTTCACCCTCAGCGGGTTTAACACTGTGTAAATATTGGAAATTAGTTAGAAATTATATAGTAACATGGCCTAACCGGGTGACCTATTTTTTTTATTTTTTGTCTATCGACACAGTTTTGCATAAAAATGCGAAATTCGTTCACCCAATTAGACCGAAATTTTCGGGTCACCCCATTAGTACATGGGTGAGGGGCAATTAGGTTAATGGGGTTAACCCATTTGCCCCATTTTTTCAACTATTTAACCCTACTTTCTAAAACAAAAGAAAAAATTAATTATATTTTAGTTGCTTTTTTAAAAAAAAATAGAGTTTTTTTACAAAAATTTATTTGAAATTTCAAAAATCTTAACAAAAATAAATTATCGTAACGGGAACAAATTTTAACAAATTTTGAGTTTATATACATTAACGAAGCTTAATTTAAATTATTTTAAATATTTTAAAGAAAAATAACTTTTTTAAACAAATTTTTAATTTTTAATTTTTACATTTTGCACATAAAAATTCCATAGTTTTATCTTTTTTATTCTCTATTGGTAAACAATTATAGCACGACCAACTGGTACAACTTTCACATGTTAGCCAACTATTTTTGCTAGAATTACCTAAATCGAAGTTAATTTTACAAATAAAACAAATTATAGAATTATCAACTATTTCATTTTGCTTTTTTTATTAACACTCCTAGTTGTTAGACTTTCTAAATTCTCGTTTTTTTATCAATTTTTTTTCTTTTTTTACTGTTTTTTTCTTCAGTTTGTGCACGTGCGTCATCTTCAGTTAAAGATTGAGCATAGTCTCTTTTCAATTTTTTCTCGTTTCATTTACTTTTTTATTTTGAGAAAAAAATTAATTTCGGGTAAATGGGTTAAACAGGTGAATTTGCTGGTTAACCGGGTGAGTTTTTGGCATAAATAGGTGATACCCCCATTAACCCCTTTGCCCCTGAAATTCACACCAAAAAAGAACTCATGTTATTTTTTTATCAATCTTATTCAAATTTTAGGGTGACGTTCTTGATTCTCTTTGGAACTTATAGGCTAAATAGGTAATTTGGAATAAATAAAATTCACCAGCTTTGACCAATTCTCCCAAATACATAATTTGTTCCAAAATCACCCCTTTTGACAAAATTAATTTTTGAGTCTAAATTTGGAGGCTAAGATAAAATAATCAATGAAAAAAGGATTGTTTTTTATAAATTTTGGCTCCTGAAAAATATAAAAAATATAAAATCTTAGGAAAATTTATTAGTTTTCAGCTAGAAAAAAACGAAATTTAAAAGTTGTCACCCCATTCACACATTAAATAATTGCCCCATCTTACTATATTGAAGAAGAAACTTTGAAACTTTTACCTATTTTTTGTTATTTTCTTTATTTTTCTTTCGACTAGAGGCGGCCTATTATAATAAAATATAATTTCTTTCTTTATTATTTTATTTTATAACCGCTAATCACGATATCATAGCAGACCCGAAAATAAATTTAATTTTCGGGTTTGCAGGAATTGTTTAAGCTTTGTTGGACACGTATTAGCTAAATCTATGGGACTGAAGAAAATAAGCCGAAGAATACTCTAAAACAAAGTTGGATAATATTTGTAGTGTTACATATTTTTGAAGTACAACTTAGAGCTTCTCAAAAAGTTAAAAAGTTGGTTCAGTTTTAAAATATATTCGAAATTTTTATTATCATCTTTTATGCTTTAGTTTAATAAAGTCTAAGAAAAAAAATTATTTTTAATTTTAAATTATCGATTCAACTTTTTCAAACAGATTTTTAAGTTAAAAGTTAATTTAAGATTTTTACAATTTTAATAAAAATGGCAAATGTAAAAATAGTTTTTTTTTTTGTTGAACGTAATATCGAATTCTTTAGTTTAATCTAAAAATTTTAATAAAATAATTCAAATTTGACAAATTTGTTAAAAATCACATGATTGAAGAGATTTTCTAAGAAAAATAAAGCAATAAAATAAAAAAGTAAAACCATATAATTGTTCAGAATTTTGTCTAGATTTATAAAAAAAAAATCATTTTTGAATTTTGAGTCAAAAATGTGAAATTCAGATAGCACTATAGTTTTGAATTTCGTGAACTTTACTAAAAATTTTAATTTGGAAATGTTTCTTGACTGCATTGAAAGAGAATTCCAAAAATGAGTTACTTGTTTGCTTTTATTAGGTTCTTGTCTTCATAGGGCTTAAAGTATGGAACCGAAAGACCTATAACTTCCAGAAGAGATTCAGCCATTTAAATTGATAAATATTAATTCTTATAATCTATTCCAATTATTTATTACCAAATTAGATTTTGAAAGAAGAGTTGTTAAGCCAGAGGCATGTGATTGAAAATGATCTACACCCGTGCTACAGAAAAGAAAATTTTCAATCAGAATTGTGCTATCAAATATGGAAGAATAAAAAGATTGATGAGATAGATAATATGCTGACAAAATTTAAACACATTGTTCATGACAATGATTCTTTGAGAAAAGAAAAATTAGAAAAGTACATTCAAAAATTGTCCAAGTTTGGCGCACTGTACCAAAAACTAGTCGAGCAAATATTTAAAAATTTAAAAAATAACCGCTCTTTTCGGCTCACTAGTAATTCAAAGCGTATACTAAAAGAATTTCAGCTGAGATATTGCATTGTAAGTCAAACAATTTTTTTAAAAATTACTCTAAAAATTTTTTCTTTTTTTCCAAAGGACACATTTGAAGGCTTTATTATAGAAATAAAGTGTTTTATCAAATATTTTCAAAACAACATAGACCTTTTCGATATTTTGATATCCTACTTTCACAATCTGCATCTTTTTCTAAAGATGCATCAAGTCACAAACGAACAGCAAAAGTATCCCATTCTTGTCTCAAACGTAAGTCGGATAAATGAACCAAATGAAAAAAAATATTTATTAAATTGACCACGAATAAGCAGATAATAAAATAGCTATTTTTTTAATTGAAAAATGTATATCTTTAATATCTGTCTTTTAAACCAAGTTTTTCTTTGATTTTTCTCAGTTCTAATTTTACTGATCAAACTTGCTTTTGCTGATTCTCGGTCATACTCGTTGTTTATTAATGCCATTATTCGGGTTTTGTGAACTTCAGTATAAAATGATAAAAAGAACAGAAAAATATGTAAAAAAATTGGCTTAAATTTTTTTAGGGGTGACAAATTTAATTTTTTTAAGATAACAAAAATAACTAAATTTGGTGACTAATTTAATCAATTTTAGCTGAAATTTTTTGGCCATCAATTAGTGGACTGACAAAAAACTACATTTTATGACAAATAATTAAATGACTGAAAAAAAAAAAATTCTGACAAACAGACTAAACGACTGACAAAAATTTATATATATTGAGATGACTATTTAATAATTTTTCACTGAAAAAATAAGACCTATTTTACAGATAGGTTTAAGGAATGAAAATTGTGACGTTGTCTCATAGTTGACTCTAGCTTGATAATGAGATTTTGACAAAACGGTTGGTCATTATCGTCTGGAACTTCCTTCCGATTTTGGTGCCATAGTTCAAGATTTTGATTTTTATTTTGTCATTAATTTGTTGTAAAAATAATTAATTAGTAAATCAAAAAGTATTGTCACTCAAATCATTATTTTATCAGTCATTTAATTCATTTGTCATAAAATGTAGATTTTTGTCAGTCCATTAATTGATGGCCAAAAAATTGAATTACTTTTTACTAAAGGTCTAAACTTAGTTAAAAAAGCATTATCTTTTATTTTACCAAAACTAAATATTTTGCTTAATTAAGAAAACAGGATGTTTTTTCTTACTTTGAAAAATTTTCTTAGAAAAGAAAACGCGGTGATTTACTATAATTCAATAAACGAAAAGCTGAAAAATTCCTGAAATTAAAAAAAAAACATTTTTTTTTCTTTACAACGCCTTTAAAGCGTTCATGGTGGTTATTTGAGCTATTAAATTCTGAAAAATGCTTGGTTCAATAAAAAAGCTAATGGCTCTGCAATTATCTGCATTTTTTTATACCATTAAAAATATTCTAATCAACTGTGAAATTACTTTGCAGACATTTTTAAATTAAGAAAAATTAAAAAACATTTAGAATTTTATTTTGCATAATTATTTTTTTATAGAAAAAAAAAGTTATTTAAATTTTTGTGAATTGAAAAAAACTTCAAAACCCCACCTTCATTGAAATAAATAAAAACTTCAGCATGTGCAATAAATCTTAATTTTATTTGGGTAGATCTATTTTGAGCTTTAATTAGACGTGCATATTTCAGAGGAAATACAGAGTTTTTGCATAGGCTGTATTAAGATTTATCAAATTTGTTCCCAACTTAAGTAACTTTAATTTCAAATTGGAGACCGACTGGTAACAAAATGGACAATAGAACTAGTAATATCAGATTATTCTAAAGATAATAATTTAGATTAAATTAAAAGAGAAAAAATCAATTATTTATTATTATCTTAACATAATAATTAATTTTTATCTTTTAAAGTCTTCATTTTTTTTTAAACAAAAGAGTATCAAAAAGTTTGGATTGGATTTCGATTAAATTTAGTGTTAATTAATTTTTTATGAACAATCTTAAAAATTGGGGAATTTTGTTCAGAGTTGTTTAAAAGTCACAAGTCTCTAGTTAAGTCCAAGTCCGGACTTTCATTTTTTTTTCGAGAAAATATTACCTCCATGTTGAAATTAATTAGTTTACGTTTAATTTTCTGTTGTATATAATTACTTTTTGTTGAAATTAATTTCTTTACTGTCGAAATTAATTAGTTGTAAATTTATTGCTGAAAATGATTACTTTTAGTTAACGTTTAACTTTCCGTTGTATATAATTACTTTTTTTTTAAATATTTATTTAACAAGTTGAAATTACTTATTTTTTGTTTATTTTAATTAGTTTTTGTTCATAATAATTATTTTATTAAACAATATTTCAAAAAACAAAATAAAAAAAAATCTTGTTAAAATAGAACAACTTAATTGTTTATTGCCTAGCTAGGCATTCTTTTACTTTAGCTGGTCTTCCGGCTTTTGCTTTTGGAGCAACAGCTGTCTGAATAAACTTCAATGGGATTGCTAAAAGCTTTTGGTTTTCTGCTAAAGAAATAATATGAGAGCAATAATAATTCTTGAAAAAATAACTCCAAGTGCATCTACTACTAGACCAATCTGTACTATTTAATTCTATTTTTTTTAAAGCGGATTGAAATGAAATCGATTTATCAAAATTAACTTTTTTATCTAATTCTAGTTTATTGTATGTTGAGTTTATGTAATCGAGATTCATTAAATTTGAATTGTTTTTTTCAAATAAAACAAAATTTTCAGAATCGCCTATTTTCTTTATTTAAGCATTGCCACTTTTTAAATAGTTTGCAGCTAGTTTCCAGCTATTTTTAGAAAAAGTCACATTATCAACAAAATTTTTTTCTTGTAATGTGTCTTTAAACCAATTCCTAAGCATATTATATAAATTCGAAGAAAGGCATTTACTAAAAGCCTTGTAATGTGTGAATGAGTTTTATTTTGCCATTTATACTTTCCAACCCATTGTCAGTTGATGGAAAATTAACCCAAAGACCCTCATACCAACCGTTATTACGCGAATTTACCCATACTGATTCAAAATAAGCTGGGAACACATCAATGACAGGATTTTTTTGGACCGTTTTTTAAAAAACGGACTGCATGAGAGTTTAAAATGACTAGGTGATGGTGATAACTGAATTGAACTAATGTCTGCTTGAATTTGGCTGCGAGTACTCTCTTTGATTGACTTGGTTCGTGTGTCTATAGCTCGATATACATTAGCCCAACACATTATGGGAGTAAAGTCATCAATTGATTTATAGTTAAAGGCAGCCATGAACCCATTTGTAATAGCCTCTGCTCCATCTGCGATCAAAATGTCTGGTTTAAAGTCATAATTGTATAGATTTTTTAGGTGTTTTTTTGGTGCTGTAAATATAAATTCAAAATCATCTCTTGTCTCTGTGGAACAAATACTAATGGTATATGCATGAAATGTTTTTTCTAAGTCTGTTGTACCTGTAGATTAATTTAATTAATAAGTTTAAAAAATAAAGGTAAATTATTTTACCTGTTAAAAAGAAGGGAAACATAAAGATCGTTCGGGAATCGGGGTCAACGTCAAACTTTTTGGGTAAATATTGCCTGAATCGCTCTCGCAAGGCCAAACGTATACGAGTTGCGGTATTAACCGATGACTTATACAAAACTTCAACTTGTTTCTTTGTTATTTCATTGATGCCAAAGTTAGTCTTCTCAGAGGTGTAATCGTGATCGATTGTGTTGTACCAATTTGACGATGTATAATCTTCTTGGTGAAGCAGGATATAAGCAAGCTTTGGACATGATTTTACAGCTGAGCAAAAATAACATTTTTTTAGACCGATTTTAGTTTCTCTATCTCTTTGAAATTTCCAATCAGGGCACTCTTCAAGTCTAGCAATAGCAGCTTCTAGATTCAAAAATCTTCACTTTTATTATAAAAAGCTCTCACGTGTTTTGCGTTGCTGTTTTGGACCATGTTTTCATAATCTTCTTCTTCAATGCCTAAATTAAAATCATTGATCTCAACTCCAGATTCAACACCAAATAACTCATCTTGTTCGGGTATCAGCTAAATTTTCAACAAGAGGCTAACAATATTTTGAAAAATTGTTCAATCTTTTTATCAAATCTGATTTATTTCTAGCGTACGACAATTTTAACTTCTTGCACTCAGTTTGCAACAACTTTCCACGACATGTTAAACATTTTTCTTCAATTTTATTTCAAATAATTTTATACTTCAAACTAAACATTGTATAACATAACAAATAATTATGAACAAAAACTAATTAAATTAAACAAAAACTAATTAATTTCAACTTGTTAAGTAAATTTTTTTGTCCAAAATTGAATTTTTATTTTTACAAAAAAAAGTAATTAATCTCAACAGAAAGGAATTATTTTCGAAGTACAGGTAATTAACAGCCTTTTTTTTCACGATGAATATGACAAGCAAAAATTCTTTAATTTAAAGTATTTTAAAATAATAAATTGTATTAATCTTGATGACTGGTCGTTCGGAGATTCCAAAGTCAATTTTTTCTACGCTTTTAGATAACTATGATTTTATTATTTTACTTAAATACATTTACCAAAAAAGTTACCAATTAACAGACATTTAGATATTTAATTTGTTTTTGGTAATTTTTTATTAAAGCTTTTGGACCTGATTGAAATTTTAGAGAACACAAACTCGAACATTGTAAATATACTAAGAGATTTAAAAGTGTTTAGTCCAGACCCAAACTCGTACAAAATAGGTATATATCAATTCTAAGATAAAACAAGCAATTTACTTTGAATAAAAGACTCGCTGTTTGAATTAATGGAAGAATTGGCAGCATTAAACGAGTTTCTAAATCGAACATCTTCGATTTCAATCAATGACTCAATAAAAATTCACATAAAAGTAAGTATTATTATTTAATTATTTTTTTAACTAACAGATTTTTAATCATAAATTTAACTAGTTTTAATTTTATAGTTTTATCATTTGCCAAGTACCAGCCCAGTTAACTATATTGTCAAAATATTCTTAAATAAGTAATTGGTCAAGCGAATTAGGTATTGTGGAGACAAGTTTACATGCATGTCTTTCATGAATATTACAAATTATAATGGTCTAAGGGCCAATTCTTGAGGCACATCACTAAAGACATTAGGGCATTTGAGCTAGATTTCCCAACATTTACTCTTTGAACAAAACTTTGAGCCAGTCTAGAATTTTACCTGAAAAGCAATAACATTCAAGTTTGGCCAGGAGAAATTCGTGTGCCACACTGTCGAAAGCCTTGGCTAAGTCAAGGAACACAACTAATGCTTGAAAACCTCGGTTAAGGACTTCAGTGATCAAGTCTAGACTTTCCAAAAGATACAGGACTTACCAAATACAAAGCCGTATTGCTCATTTGTGAGTAGGTAATTTGCCTACAAGTGATCTTTCATTTCATTGCGGATTAGCTTCTCCAGGATTTTGCCTATTGTTGAGCTAAAGGAAATAGGACGGTAGTTTTTACGCCTTTCTTGAATATAGACGTCCACGGACTTTCTTCCATATGGCTGGGTCCGCATCTTCATTGAAAGATTTGATGAAAAGAAATGACAGGACAAGGCCCAGGGGAATACTGCATTCTTTTTAAATTTTAAGTTGAACCAGATCAAATTCAATTGATTTGTGAGTATTCGGTTCAAAACGCAATTTTTTTTGTGACAGCTGAGAACATCATTTGGGTTCATTTCAAAAATGCTTGTAGAAGCGTTGTAGAAGGATTCCTTAAGACTGTTTGCAATATCTCATTCATTTATCAGT
This sequence comes from Brachionus manjavacas, assembly GCA_019054805.1. Taxonomy (NCBI): domain Eukaryota; kingdom Metazoa; phylum Rotifera; class Eurotatoria; order Ploima; family Brachionidae; genus Brachionus; species Brachionus manjavacas. The sequence continues at coordinate 3,037,223 of JAHQIY010000013.1, read as the reverse complement.
TGATTTCCTGTCCTGTCCACTAGATTTCTAATCTTGTATTTGCATCTTTTTGTTCATTGATATACGAGTATAGAAGCTTTTAGTTGGATTTGCATTGTCTAGCGATTTTTTATCATAACTCAACACTGCCTCTGCTACAATTTTTTTACTAAAAACGATGATTTAAAAAACTAAAAAAAAAAATAAGTAAAATTGTTTAATTATTGAAATCAATTCTTTTGAGGAATAAATTCAATGAAAGCATTTTAAATCTTTAATTTCGAAAAAAATAAAGTGCAGGTTTAATTTTTTCAATGATAGAGAAAGAGAATGTAACTTGTGGCTTTTTGTTTATTTTAATTTAAATAGCGTTTTAACTTCTCATTTATGAAACAACTTTTGTTTTGACTTTTCTAGAACCCTGGGTTTTCCATGCAACATATGCCAACTTATTCTAAAACTAAAGTTAAACAACAAAACGCAACTGTAAATAAAATTGACTTTAACTTGTAAAAATAAATTTTACGAAGATATTGTTTTGGATTTTATTTTTTCTAATTTTTTGTCCTAATAAAGCATATTATTTAAGTCTTGGAATAATATCTGTGATAAATTTCATTTTCAATTTCTAGATTGGTATAGAAGGCTTGTACAATAAAACTAGAATGAGTCTTTTGGAGAATGAGAGAGAAGTGCGGATAGATTCAAATTTTGTCTACTCAATGTTGATATTTTGTCGCGAGCAAATTGCCTACTACAAAAACATCCTTCTTCAAAAATGTCTTAGGTAGAAAAATTTACTTTAAAATCTAGTTCTAAATTAATGGTTTGTAAAGGAATGCAGACGTTTTTGACTTAGTAATCGATGTTCTGTATGAAAATTTAATGAATGATGTTCGTCAACTTTTCGAAGAACACATGGATGATTTGCATGAAGTAATTTTTATACTAAAAATTAAAAATTAAATTTTTTTTTTTTTATATAGAAATTTGCGCTAAACATGAACCTTCTAGCATTGGGCTACAGACTTAAACAGTTTGATGATGAACATGCAGACAAAATATCTCATCAGTAAATTCAATTTAGGTTAAAATTTGAAAAAAATTAATCCTTTTAAAGAAAGCAAAGTTGGCGAAGTTTGATGCTCCCACATGTACATAATTGGATGAAAGCTATTGGCAAAATTAGTTCTCAAATGATCTACAGATACTTTATCCCAAAAGAAACAGTAAGACTTTAATATAGAATAGTAAATCATACCATATTTATTCAAATAAAAAAATTTTTTTTTTAAACTGCGTGTCACAAATTTTGCATTTCTTGGTATTTTCGAATTAGATTAATATGTTATCTTAAATAAATAAAATACGTAAATATCTAAATTTATGTGTCTATGCGTAAATATGTAAAATATCTAAAAAAATAATGTTTTCTAGATTTACTGATTTTTATTTACGAAAATTAAGGAAGCTGTTTTAGAAGATAACTTTAATTTATAGTAAATAAATTTATTCAAAAGGAACAAAATAAATAATAAAATTTTACAAAATAAATTTTTTTTTTGTTTTTACAATTTGCATGTGCACCATGACATCTTGAGTAACTCAAAATCTTAGCTTTCCTACAACTACATCTCTGACTTAAACACTGTGAATTGCAATTGCATTTTATCATACCTTGACCACCACCAATTGATAATTCTTTTACAGCTTGAAAATACCTTTTATCATATTGTCTGTTCTAATTGTATTATCAATATTACAATCTTTGACAAAATCAAAGAATTTCTTGCAAACATCTCCGAAAACACACCAGCTTCGAAGTACATCTTGCAGAGATTTCGCAGTTGATGCAATTTTGAATGTTGCACCATGACGCATTCACACAACTAATTTTAAACTTTTAGAAAAAAAGTTATTTTATTTTTTTACACTTTTTTCTGTTCTTTTGCACTGAACTTCACAAAACCTTAATTTATAAAAATCAATTAAATTAACAAACTTTTAAAAAAAAAGAAAAACGGTTTCAAAATTTTTATTAAATTTTCAACAAAAATTTTTCAAAAAAAATTTTTTTAAAGTTTGACGAAATTGATTTTCGTGCTGAAAACTATGATCAAGACTTTTTAACAAACTTACAAGACCTGGTTGACTCAACTGCGTACACATTTTTCAATCAAATGAAAGCCTTTCAGTCCGAGCAAGACTTGAGTGTGTCCATTCGGACTTTGGTGTCTGATGACGGTACCAACAGATCAGCTTTTAAACCATATTCCAAAAGTTCACTCACAGCATCAACAAATGTAGTAGGCCTAGCTAATTGATCAATAAAATGTTATCAAATTTTTTTTAGACTTCTATTAAATCAAATTCAAGCAGTGGGGACAAATTTAAAAAATCAAGATTTACCAACACTCCCAAGTCGTCCATTGACTCGATTCAATCTAATTTCACACAAGAGTTAGAGTCAAAATCAGCGCAATATGTGTTCGCCAAAGACAGATTTCCTTGCTCGGTCTCTATGATCGATTTGTCCATTTTGCTCCTTCGGTATCAGCACTCGTGTGAATTTCTGCTTGATTTGTTCATTTCGTCCCACTTGGTCAAAAATAATAAGGCTCTTTTCCAGGCTAAATTTAAATGCATCAATACCATTTATCAAGTATTAATTTCTATTTTTTAAACGATTCAAGATTTAAATTTAAAACATTTTTAAATTCCAAGCAAATGCTAGGTTTTGTAGAAGTTTATGCGAACAACACACTTGCTTTGGACATTTGTGCTCTTAATAAAAATTTGATAGGAAAATTTTTTGGGAATCTGGTAAAAAAATTGTCTTTTTATTTTTATTTTTTTTTTAATTTTTTTTTTTTTTTTTCAGATAGAAAATGAAGTGATCAACGGCAAACTGGACAGATCTATTTGGGGTTGTAGACACAAGCTTAAAATCTCAAAATTTAGCTGTACCTATTTTATTGACAAAAACTCCAAGTACCTATCGGATAATTATGAATCAGTTGACGAAAAGGTTAGTAGCAGTTTTCAAGCTTTCGATTCACCTTCCAAATCAAGAATTTTGGATAATTTTCCTTAGCCCTCTGAATAATAAAAGTAGAACTAATGTATATGTTAATCGAACCATTTAAAAATGATGAACTAAACAAATTAAGTGAAATGAAAAATAAAAAATTAATAAAGAAATAAAACGGGAAAAAGAAACAGCTTGGTAGAATTGATAAAGTATTGCTTGAATACAAACTTCTTTAACAACTTTTCACTAATGAAGGCATACTTGCTGATAAAAAAAAAACAAAAAATCTTTTTTCAAATTGTTTATTTTGTTATTTTTATTTTGAAAATAATAATATTTGGGTCTTGCGGAGAATGTGAGCAGAAGTTCACCAAAAAATGTGACCATGAGTATCTTGCCTAAAATGTGAACTTTATGTTCACCAAATTTCTAATTTTTTTTTTTGTTAAGCTAAAAAATTTGATTGCAGTATTTAAAAAAAATTAAATCAAAAAGCTAATTTATCAACTTTGATATCCCAAACAATTAATTTTACAAAAAAATTAAATAAATTTCTATTAAAATCTACTTTGGTAACAAAATATGTGAACAGAAATTTGGTGAACATAAGTATTTTTTACTTCAAATAAATAAGGAGTCTACCCGGTTATGTGAACATTTGGTCACATAATAGGTGAACAAAAATTTTTCACGGCTTAGGTGAACAAAATGTTCACCTAATTTTAACAAATTATTTTTGTTCACATAAACACTAATGTTCACTTAAACCTTGACTGTTCACATAAAAATTATCTTGTTCACCTAAACTAAATCATGTTCACATAAACCTCGACTGTTCACATAAAAATGCTCTTGTTCACTTAACATTCAATGCTAAAAAATTAAAAGAATAAAAAAATAAAAAATTTCATAAATATTTTTTTTATAAGTTTGTTAAAATTATTTTGAAACTTTTAATCATGTAAAAAGAAAAAGTAAGCGCTTACTTAAATTTAAGAACAAGTGATGAAATATTTAAGATATATAAAAGTAGAAAAAATTTTCACTTAAACTATTTGCTTATTTGTATTTCAAAATGTCGAAAATTTTTGAATCGGAAGAGTAAAAGTAATTTAATAAAGTAAAAGAACGTGGATTAGTATATCCTCAAATATGCGGTAAATATTTTGAAGGTGAACGTGGACTAAATTTACACAAATCAAAAAGTCATTAAATATATTGACCATTATAGAAAAAAGACTAAAATATTATTATTTACTTTACTAAACGAGCTTATTCATGATTATAATTAATAAATTTTTTTTGTTCACGTAAATTTTATGTTGTTCACCTAATATCAGTTCTGTTCACATAACCACCTGGTGTTCACCAAAAAGGTTAAAAAATCACTTAATGTGAACAAAAATAATTTGTTAAAATTAGGTGAACATTTTGTTCACCTAAGCCGTGAACAATTTTTGTTCACATATTATGTGACCAAATGTTCACAAAACCGGGTAGACCCTAAATAAGTATTTGTTACTTTGATTTCGCACTAGCAAAGATAAACTAAAAATTAGAAAGAAAATAATTTCTACTTAGTTTTACAATTAAATATTTCAATAATTATTTTTTCTTTTCATGTTAATTATTCAGATAAAGTTTAGGTTTGCAATTATTTTTTTTAATTACTCTTAGAATTTTCTAAGAGGAATGGAAAATTTATAGAATTCTTTTTTCATAGAAAACTTAAGTCATAGAAAAATAATTGATAGAATACCTTTATTAATTATTCATAGAAAAAATATTCGTAGAAAAGATTGTCATAGAATAAAATTACATAGAATTAATTTAAAGTCAATTGGTTAATTAATAAAAAAATAAAATAAAATGTTTATCAATTTTTCGCTATTTAAATTATTTATTTGGTCAGCTAGACTGTCTTGAACTTGAACTTTAATAATTGATGTTTCATAATTATACAAGTCATCATCGTCAAAATCAAAATTGTTTAAAAAATCGCAATGTTCTACAGGTTCTTTAAAACAAAGTTGTTCGACGACTGATTGAAAATCGCCTACTACCGTATTCTTTGATTTTATTTTTAACTTAGATGCTGCTAAGTTACTAACATTATAGCTTTTGTTTGATCTAAGCCTATTACTAATTGGTGAGTTCAAATTCATTTTACAATTTCAAGTGTTTGCAATGAAGTGAGAAAATCATAAAAGAGAAATATTCGATGAAAAAAAATACTACGAGTTTAATTCTATGAGAATTTTTTTCTATGAAAACTTCATTCTATGATTTTTGTCTTCTATGAGTTTACATTCTATGAATATTGTTTTCTATGAGATGTCACTTCATCTTTTCTAAATGTCCTGCTAATTTTTTTTTCTTTTTTTTTCAGAAAGCCTTAATAAGGGAATCCAAAAGACTCTTTCCATTTTCTTATCATTTAAAATATATAAAAGCAATCATGTGATGTGTAAAAAAAATTTTATAGGAATTCTTTACTGTTTTTTGACATTTGTTTTGTAACTCCAATAATTTGGTGACACAAGCAAGAATAAATAAAGGATTGTTTTATTTCACTTTTTAATGAGTTCAATTTGAATATACTTTTCCTATTCTGGTTCGTTCATTTATTTTTAATAAAAGTTTATAAAATTAAATTAAGTGATTCAAATTAACTACAAATATGTAAAACGACATGTTTTAAAATAAAATAAATTTTGCTTTGATTCCACGAAATTGCAATAAAATTAATGTTAATAAAAGTTAACAAAAGTTAATTTTTAAATGTTTTCATCTATTTAGAAAAGAGCTAATGTAATCATAAAAAAATAATAATTGCTTAAAAAATTTAAAGTTTGGCCGAGTAGTACCAACTCTGCTTTATGTTTCCCAAAGTCAAACTCTTAAAAAAATTTTAATTTTCTTTAATTTTACCTTTTTTTTTAAATTAATTCTATCATATAGATTTTTTTTTTTAAATTACAACTGAACCCTCCTATTTGAAAAAATAATATTATATTAGATATTGGACTCCATGGCGACGTATGATATCGAGCCTAGAGCGAAAAGTCTTGGCATGGTCTTGTACAACCTTTGGGTCCATTTTTCTCAGGAAAGTGCGAATTTTTTTTCGAGTTTCTTAAAATTTTTGGCCTTCCAATCATCCTCATAAACTTTAGTCTTCAAATTTTCCCAAAAATCTTCGATTGATCGTACTTTTGGTACGTTTGCTTCATTTACTTCTTTGGCAACATACCTTATATTTTTATCTAAGATATAATTCTGTACCATATTCGCAAAATGAGATGATGCTAAGTCGGGCTAAAATAATTGCCATCCTGATATCTTTAATCATTTGTTCAAGTCGTTTCTTAATACTCTCAATCAACAAGGTAGACATGTTGATTGACCGCTAAACTACTAGGTACAAAATATGGTTTGCTTATTAAAGGAAAAGATAAAAGAATGCTAAAAATTAAAATATCAACTTACTTTTTATTTAAAATTTTCATGAATCAAATAGGGTGCTTTTTTGATTAAGATGCTGAGTTTGTTTTAAGAATTACCACTTTTATTGTATTTTGTCATGGAAAAAAAATTAATTTTTTTCATTTTTAATTTTTTTATCAAGATGTGTGTCCGACTGAACAATATGCTTCAATTAAGAGAGTTTCATTGGAATATTTACGCAGGCTTTAATAAACAGGCTTCCAGATACTACAACTATTTGATTAAAATGAGCGACCGGAACACTCTGCCCGTGTTTCAGCAATTTAAATTAGAAATATACTCACTTAAAGTCAAAAGCAAAAATCTACAAAACAAATTGGACAAAATTTACCGCGGTCTCATTTTGCTCCTAGTCTACAGAGTAAAAAAAGCTAATTTTATCTTTTTAATTAAAATTTTATTTATTTTTATTAGTTTAATTTGTTTTGTAAACGAGCCATTTTTTTGCTCGCCTCGGAGCACTATGCACAGTCTCCAATTAACATTAGAATTAAACCTCTGGTCGATTTTTTGACAGACAATTTTAAAATGCTCAAACAAAAACTGTTTTCCAAAATTTTTTTACAATTTGTCAAAAATTTGTGGAATTCTTTCCATCTTGTAAATTTAAAAAAAACACTTTGTAGTTTTGTTTTAGAATATTCATTCGTCTGATTCTCAGGAAATAATTTTAAGAGTAATTAAATTGAACTAAAATCTTTGAAAAAAAATGAAGCCTAAGTTTGACATAGTGTTGGCAATCGACTCCAATCGATTGACAAATTCAATTAATCGATTAATTTTTTTTAGTCGATTATTAAATAGATTAATTTTTTTAGTCGATTATTAAATCGATTAATTGTTTTTATTTTTTATAGTCAACTATTAAATCGATTTAAAAATCGATTGATTTTTTCTAATTGACTATAAAAATTCTAATATATCTCGAAATGAAAAATTAGGAATTAGCAATAAATGATTTTGATTAAATAGATTTCAAATTTTAATTAGCTTTTTTCTACCACAGGCTATACAGTCTTGGAAAGAAGAAATAAATTAAATCCACTAAAAATTCACAAAATGATGGGGGTCTCAGAAACTTTAAAATTTATAAAAAATTAAATTAGAATTTTTTTTAAATATTTTAGATCAAATTTTTAATTTTTAAAATTTTAATCTTTTTTTATTACGATTATTGGTAATCGATTTCCAACACTAGTTTGACATCAAGATAAAAAGATCAAAAAACAAAGTTTAATATTTTATATTAGTAAAAAAAATTTTCTAAGCAATTTTTTGACATTTTATGTCAAGTTTATTTTCATTCAAAATTTTAAATTTTTCTTTTTTTATTGAACTTTAAAAGGTTTAAAAATTTCAATTGATTTTACTAAAAAAGACAAAAAATTTGATTTAAAAATTAAGATTTTGAATTTCTGAATTTTTTTAATTTTTGATTGTTTTTGCTAAATAAGTTGACAGTGTTCAGAGCACTGCTTAAGCAGCTCTTGCGCATGTGCAAGCATTTTTTATAAATTATCACAGAAATTAACACAATTAATTAAATTCCTTAGAACATCCCCTATTGCCATAATCAAATGCTCGAATAGAAATTTTCACTTTGTAAATATTTATTAAATAAACTTTTTTTTAATGTACCATTTTAATGATATTTTATCAAATTTTATTTTATTTTTTTTCGTAATTTTTTCTGCACAATAAATTTTTCGGGTATTTCTTTATAAAAAGGTTAAGACAAAACTACAAGGTTGTTTAAAATTTATTATAAAATTTTTAAAATAAAGACTTTTGTTGAACTTATTGACAAGTTCGAGAATGAAAGTGCCAAAAATCCGCAGCAGCAAGCACTGAATTATCTCAAAATAGTCGAGGTATGCTTTTTTATTTCAAATTTTGATAATTCAAAAATTCCAGTTTAGATAATGACCACAAAATTTAAAGTTTACACTCCGAATCACAAATTTTTAGAATCAAAAATGGTAATTAAAAAAATTTAAGATGCAAAAATTAATATTTTATTTGCTTTGAACTAAATAGGGACATATTATTTTACTGCTAAATTTATATGCTCAAAATACCTCCACTCTAATACTTCTTCACTACAAACTATTCAATTTTGTAAGCCTTGAATTAATAAAAAAAGGAAAAATAAAATTGAATTAAAACCCAGAACTATCAAACCAAAGAAACAATTGAGTTCGACCGGATTCATTTGGTCAAAATAGGCAAAAAACTAAGCAAAAAATTTAGTGGAAAATTTTTCATAAAATTTCTAAAAAAAAATCCTCCTAGTCAAATTCAATCGAGCCTAATCAACAAAGATTACTTGATCAGCTATTCACAAAGACTGCTTGAGAGCGGTTTTCTTAAACCCATTCAATTTGAAAGTATTATTCTTTAACTATTAAAAATTAAAAAATTTTTTTAAATTTTTTAAGAATCTTGTTCAAATTCAAAAAATTCAAAAAAAAGTACTTTGTCCGATTCGGCTGATGATAGTATAGTTTTAAAAGGATTTTGTGCCGAAAACATCTTTCTGGCCACAGCGACTAACTATTACATGCTAGACCAGGACCAAATTAACAAATTAGTAGACAATTTGCTGTTCAAAAATTCAATGATAAACCAGGAAATTGAAGTTTTGTTCAATGATGTAAAAAATTTGCACGAATCTATATTCATGATAGAATCAGATGAATTATTTGATAAATGTATTAAAAATTCAATTATTGACCATGACTTAATTGTAAGAATATTGTGGCACAGAATTTATCAAGAGCCGTTGGTGATGAAATTTATCAGCATGCGTCATTCCAATTTTGCCAATGATAGTTATCTTAAAAAAATTTTGCCAAATAGAACAAGTGATGAGTCCTTAGAATTCGAATACACAATTATGCATTTGATATAGGAAATTAATTTTTTAATTATCTTCGAATGTGTATCAAGTTTATAAATACAAAGTTAAAAGTAATAAAATTAAAAGATTATTTTTTTACTACATTTCGCCAAAAATTAAGTTGTAGCTACTTTTTTGGCAAAGTAAATTCCTAATAAAAAGATAACCACTATCAATCACACCAAATTGCTTATCAGATAAAGATTAAATTTCATTTGAAATATCAGCATATTGTTGAACTTATCGTAGATAGTTTATTTCCTAAATAAATATAGGAAAATGAGGAATTAAATTAAGGAATTAAGGATAAATATAGGAATTAAATAATTGTTTTTGTTCTTAATTCCAAATTTCACATCTAATGAATTGCTGTTCAAGTCCAAATTCTAGCATTAATCTCTGGAAGGTGGCTTTCGGTTTTTAAAGAATCCTTATGATTTAATTATTTTTGTTTTGAATGGTGAACAACCGTGAGTTTGCTAAAATTACTCAATACTTTTGTAAAAACTCTTGCATGCCGGATGGCATCATCTAGCGTTTCAATATTCTTACCCTTGTGATGCTAGTAATTAGCTCAACTCTTTTGAAAAGTAGTTCTATAAGCGTTTTCTTTGGTTTACCAGAATTTTGGACATTTTGAAGCCATTTCATTTAATCGGCTTTTGTACAGCTTACTAATTCACCGTTGGCAACTATATCTGGAATTCATTTTCAAATTTTGTGTCTTTATTAAGTATACCAGCTCTTGTACACTACCTGCTACCAATAGTAACCGTCTTAATATAAACACAATATATCGTTTAAAAGCTTTATTTAAGTTATTGAACATTCTGTGAGTAAAGTCATGTGATTTGAATTTCAACAAATTTTTTTACTATATCATTAGTTTCGTCACTAAAATTATCAATTTAAATGCTTTTTCTTTTTTTTTAAGTTTTTAATATCGACCCTCTGATCTCAATGTTGTTAAGTTATTATGCAACATTAAGAGAGCGTCTCTAGTAAAATAACTAGAAATTAAGAATGATAGTTCATTGTTTAAGCTAACAAAGAAGAGCTAAGCACACAAGGGCTAATTTTCGATGGTAAGACTTGAATATGTTCTTCATCAATGACTCGCTCTTTTGCAAAGAACGAAGCAATACTTGGTTTCAATTCTTCAAGTAGAATATGACTTAAAAATTCCTTGAACTCACTCTCATCGCTGACTTTGGTTGATTTTGACCTCTGTGTTAAAATCTATTCATTTAATTTCAATGTTAAGATAAAAGAAAAATTTAATGTCAATTTGTGGCTAAATAACTAATTATTTTGTATAGGTAACAAAAAAAATTGTTTATTTTCAGGTAAATTGGGTTTTGTGAAGTTCAGTACAAAAGAACAGAACAAAGGGCAAAAAAATTAAAAAACTTTTTTTCAAAAGGTTAAAAATTAAACATGAATTTGTTTTGTGAATATTTATATTTAAAAAAAATGAATTAAAATAAAATTAAAAGATTTTTGTTTTAAAACAATAAAAGCTAAACATTATATGTTTGATGTAATCTATTTAATTTCGAGATTGAAGTTGATGATCAAATTAAAAAAACGGTATTTTTTTTAATGGTTTTCAAATAAAAATTTTGGAAGAATCAATTAAAGATAAATTGAATATTTATTTTTTTTATTTAAAATACTAAACATTTAGTGTTAAAATTAAAAAAAACCTATTTCATAATTTTTATTGAGATTTTAATAATTTAAGTTTTGATTATGTGATCATGATCACAAACTTCAAGTTGTCTTGATTTCAATGTAAAAAGACTGTATAATCTAACCTTTTTTTTTAAAATAAATTTGAAACATTGCTCTTTTTAATGGTTTTTCAAAATTGTACGAAAATTTTTACTTAAAAAACGAATCTTATTAAATTTGAAATTTTGAAATTTGATCATGAATTTTACTTTGCTGATGTTTGGAATATTTGATAAATCAAGACTAAAAATCTTGACTTTAATTGTCAACATTTTAACTGTCCAAAAATGTTGCAATATTTTAATAATTTAAATTTTGGTCTGAAAAATCTAATAATTAAATAGCTAAAATATGAAATGGTGACAAAAAAATCTGAAAATTTTTTCCAAACCTTGGCACAATCTTTCCAAATTCTCTAGAAAAATATCTCAAAAATAATTTTCTAAAAAGTGAACCGCGAGACAAAATTATACAAATAAATAAAAAATCAAGATTATCTAACTTCTTGTCATTCTTGTTAAGTTTCTTTTCGCTCAATTGCTAGCATATTTTTATCCTTGATTATTTACCTGAAAAATTTTCCAAAAATTTACAATAAATAAATTCAAAAAATTAATTACAATTATAATTTTCCTTAAATAACTATAAGAAAATAATAAAACAAAAATTTTAAAATGATCAGATTTTTTATTTTGAATTTATTCACATTTTTTGTCACAACTCTATTTTTATACCTGAAAATCCGGTACAATATTAGTCCAAATATTTTAGACAAAGAATCAAGAATTGCGGACTGCTGGAATTTTGCGGACTCGACCAGTTTTTGTCTTTTTGAAAATGTGTGCCTAAGAAATCACCAACTTGTCTTCCTGATGAACAATCATGATCTCAATAACCAAAACAAAAGGAATCCATTTTTACAAGTAATTAAAAACAACCAAACCAGTTTAGCTCTTCCTTTGAATTCTCTTATCCGAGCTGGCTTTGAGAGTAGCTCTGCTTGGAAGCAGTCTAAAAGACATCAAGACTGCAATTCGGTTATACAATTCCACTATGACGATCAAAACATCTACCACTGGGCAATCAAATTAACGCCTTTGTTCATTTATGAAAATTTCCACCAGAAGTCCTACTGTCCAAAGATTAAGTCCATTTTCATACTTAATCGTAAATCTAAAAATTTAACAGATTGGCAAAAAAGCTTCTTAAATATTTCCACAGATCTTGGTCTAAAAAATGTTCACTTTAAGTTAAAAAAAAACCAAAATGACCAAAGCTTAGATTGTTTTAAGCATTTGTTTGTGCCTGGCAAAGCTTCTTTTTTGTTTACAGGTCATAAAGAAGCCGATTTATTTAGATTAAAGGTTAAAAGTTTGTATAAGCTTAGGTACAATCGTGGTCGAGTTGTATTTCTAAAAAGAAAGTACACACGGAAGATTCTAAATCAAAAGGAAGTGGAAGATTTTTTAACAACAAAAATAGATGCAAGCATTTTGGATGTGGTATATTTTGAAGAGAAGAGTATTTCAGATCAGATTAAAATAATGTCAAAGGCAAAGCTTTTTGTAGCCGTTCACGGAGCTGCTTTGACCAATATGATATTTATGCCAAAAGACTCTGTTGTTGTTGAAATTTCACCTCCACATTACAAGGGTGATCTGTACGAAAAGCTTGCTATTCAATCTGGTCAACATTATTTCAGATTAATTACTCAAGCCGAATCTAGTCTTCATTCATCATCACAATTTTTTAATATTTCTGCTCGCGATTGTATTAAAAACAAACTGTGTCGCTATTTCTGGCGAGATCAAAATTTCCGTGTCAATATCACTAAATTTTCTTTCTTGTTTGAACAAATCCTAGAGGTCCTATGAAAGACTATCGTAGAAAGAATTTAAGTTCCAGAAATCCCTAAGCCTAAACCTAAGATTCTTCGAATATTTTGCATGTCTTTATTATGATATATAACTTTACAAGAAGGAGAAGATGCAGTGAATAAATGTATTTTCTATTTTGAACAACTTAATTGTGTTCAATCAAGTCAAATTAAACAAATTAGGGAAGTTTTTAAATCTTGTGAGCTCTTGGCTAAAAAAAATTTAAACAATCTAAAATTAATAGTTTTTCTTAGTTTTTTTTATTTTATTTTATTCCAAAAAAAAAATTTAAAATTTCGTAGTTGTAAATAAATTTATTCGTCAAAGTTTATTTTTAATTATTTCCCATTTGAATCATACCCCTATTTTTCTTCAGAACGGATGGGGTAACGTAATCGATATAGCTTTGACTGTACACGTTTTCATTCATGTTATAATGAGAATTTTTTTAGATTCATTCCATGCATTTTGGAGCAAATGTAGCTACAAGTTTCCAGATTTAGCTAAACCCAGTCGAACATTTTATAGAGATTTTTTGTAGTATCTTTAAAGATTCTTTATTATTTATTTTTTATTATTTTATCTGTTTATTTTATGTGCCGATAAATGAAAAAAATTTATATATCTCCTATTTTAAGAAATAAAAAAAATACATTTCTTAAGAGACTTTAAGATTTGAGCATTAGACTTAACTACAAAGTCTCATCAATCAAGCATGAGACTTTGTAGCATCAAGCATGAGACTAACTTTGAATTGTCATACTAATTCTTAAACGCTTTCATAAAACGCTTATGAAAGCGTTTTAAATTTTTTGTAATAAAATTTATTTTTATTTATTTATTTATTTGTTTATCTGTACCGAGCTAATGCTCCTTCAGAATAAAAAAAAAAATGAAATAAAATAAAGTTAAATAAGGTAAAATAGAATAAAAAAAAATAAATAAAAAAAAAGGATAAATAAGTCAAAAGAAAATTAAGAACGATATGTTTAAATAACTAGAGTTAAGACATGTTTAAATATCTGATAGTTCAGGAAAAAAAGAGGAAATTGCTAGATAGCAATTACAGAATGGAGTTGGATATTCGATATATCTTGATTCGAAACCTTCTCTATATTCTTTCACCAGTCTGACGACCAGTGGAACAGAATAACTCAATCCTGCCCTGACATATCTCTCACTCAACTCAAAAAGTCTATTCGAAATTGTTAGGAGATTAAGTTTATTGAAGGCCTCTTGGTGTATAATATTGGAGGGGGTATCATATTTTAGCTTCAAAATAGATCGAACTGCTGAATTTTGAATAACTTGTATTTTTTAGATGTTAGTTTCTGAGAATGAATTTAAACAAGGAAAAGAATAATCCAAAATTGATCCTATTAAGGATTTGTGAAGATTACCTAGTGTTTTTGGTTTTAGACCCCATTTTTTATTTGAAAGATATTTTATTAAGTTAAGCCTTGAATTACAACGCTCTTTTAATTCATCCACCATTTGGCTAAAAGTAAGTTTTGAGTCTAATGTTATTCCTAAGAATTTAACTTTTTCCTCTTTATTTAAATTACTATTATTAATTTTAAGGTCAAGATTAATTTTAACTTTAGTTTTTTTCTCAAAGATCATATAACATGATTTCTCAATAAAAATTCTCATTTTCCATTTGAAAAGCCATATTTCAACTTCTTTTAGATACTTATTAATCACTTTTTCAAGATTTCCTATCTTTTTAAAAGTAAAAAAGGTAGCCAAATCATCTGCAAAAAGAAGAGAGTATTGGCAGTTTGTTTTGTTTCTTTTTGGTATCTCATTTATAAAAATGCTAAAAAGAAGCGGACTAATTACTGACCCTTGTGGAACTCCTGCTTTAATAGGGTATTGATCACTTAGATGATTATTTATATTTACTTTAAAAGATCTTAAGTGCAGAAATGATCTTATCCAATAGATAAGATAAGGTGGTAGATTAATATTTATTAGCTTGTAAATTAGTCCATCATGCCAAACTCTATCAAAAGCTTTAGAAATGTCAAAATATAGACAACATACCTTCTTCTTTCTATTAAAGGACTCTGAAACTTTTTGAATAAGAAAGTAAAGATTATCTGCAGTGCGTCTATGTTTTCTAAATCCTGATTGTTCATGAATAAGTAGACTATTGTTCTCCAGAAAATTATATATTCATGTGAAGATGATGCGTTCAAGTAACTTTCCAAGGCAACTTGTCATACTAATTGGACGATAGTTATTAGGATCTTGAGTGGGTGTTGTTTTCTTGGGGATCATGGTTATACTTGCTATTTTCCAAGCTTTTGGCACTTGACCTATTTCCAAACTCCTGTTAAAAGGATACTTAGTTCAATTAAAGTCTCTTTAGGTAAATTTTTTAACATTAGGTTGTGGATTTGATCTAATCCAGAGCCTGCTTCTTCTTTTCAAAAGAGAAATAGGCTCGTCCAAGTTATTTTGTACCTTATTTTTTAAGAAGTTTGTAATGGTTTGTGATATTTCAGAACTATCCTCTGATTCAACAAGATCTAGATTAGGACTAAAAGTTGAGGCTAAGATATTTCCAAAGATTTTTCCTTTATCTAAATCTGTCTTAAACTCAACACCATCTTTGAGTAATGATGGTATCTGTTTTGAACATTTCTTAGATCTGAACTTATTTATTTTTTTCCAGAAAGGCCTGCTTGATAAAGTATTCTTTCCCATTTTATTTATAAAATCTTACCAGTTTTGGTTCAAAAATTCTTTAAGAGCTAGACGTACCTCAGATATAAGCTTATTAAAAATTATCTTTAAAAAAGGACACCTGGTTTTTTGGAAAAATCTTCTAATTTTTCTTCGTTCTTTGATTAATAAGACAATGTTTTTTGCTAAGCTTGATTTAAAAGACTTTTGAGTGTAAGCTGGAACACTTTTTTGGGCAGCATTAACGATCTTTTCTGAAATGTGTTTATTTATGTCATCAATGTTTGTAAAAGAACTTATATGTTGATTTGATGACTTCAGTAAATCTCGGTAAAGTCCCCAATTTGCTTTTTTAAAATTAAGACTAGTTTTCAAGGGTTCAACTGTAATTAAATATTCAGCTGATATACATGTTTGAATTGGAAAGTGATCACTTAACATATCATGGTCTATAAGAACTTTGAAGTCAATGACCTTATCCGATAGTGATGACGGTATTAGGAATAGATCAAGGACTTCAAATTGATCAGTTTTAAATCTATTATATGTTGGTGTTATGTCATTTATTGCAGAAAGATTGAGCTTGCTAAAAATTTCCTCCAAGATTAAACCATTTTCATTTTCTCCAAAACAACCTAAACTTTTAGATTTCGCATTGAAATCACCCCCTATTATAAATTTTCCACATCTACTTGAGATTTCTAGGAAAAGTTTAAAAGGAAGTACAGTATTTGGTGGATTATAAAGGCTAAAAATAAAAAATTGAGTATTATTTAGATATATTTTAATACAAAGAAGCTCTGCACTAAACTCATCAAATGAGTAATCTTGATTAAATTCAATACCGTTTCTTACTAAATATCTATTCCTCCACCATGTCTATTTCGGGCCTTAACTAATGAAGTGTAATTTTTAAAATTAAAGTAAAAGTTTGAATCATTCGTGTTTAATTTCATTTCATTTAGGAGAAGTATGTCAGGACAATTTTGAGTTAAAAATTCTTCTAAAAGATGAATCCTACTTGGTAAATGGAAACAATTCCAGTGTGTAATTACTAACCTGTTTTTTGAAAACGATTTGTTTAAAAATTGTCATTTGATTCATTGTTGGATTCATAGTGCGATTCATATGAGCTCAATATATGTGTTTCCAATTGAACTGAGCTGGTATGAGGGATCGCTTATGAAAGCGTTTTGGGTTGGGGTTTTGAATTAGGGGTGATTCGGTAAGGGATTTTTTGGACAATCTGCGGTAAAGTTGGAATCTGAAATGGTAAATCTGTTTGTGGAGGAGGACTCTGGACAATTGTATCTTGAATAATAGTTTCTACAGTAGGATCGAAGCTTTCAATATAGCTGTCTAATGGGTGCTGTTCGGTTTGTTCCATTTTTTCTCCATTATCTCCGTCTTCAGGATATGAAGGTGTTGGAAGGTCATCGACTACAGCTAACTCATTGTAGTCTATTTGTTCTCTCTCCATGCTTTTTATTTTTTCAGCCATTGAACATTTTATTGCTGAGTGGCCTTTCAGCTTACAATTAGTACCCTCGAGTTTTTTTATTGGACAATATTTGATAGAGCGTTGAGGATCAAGGCAAAAAAAGCATTGTTGTTGCTGACCAGAGATTGTGATGTTTGTTTTGAGTCCAAATACTGTTGTTGGTCCTACTAGGTTTTGAATTTGCTCATTGATTTCTATTGGGTATAAAATACGAACTCTTTTTATCCCATTGTTGACCTCAGTCCATCTGTCTTCTTTAAATTTCTCATTGGAGATCTCTTTTATTTCTAAATCCTTTAGTTTTAGATTGTTAATGAAGCGGGCAATTGTTTGGTCAGTAATATTTGTTGGTAAAAAGTGGAACCTTAGGGTTGCTGATTTTTTCCCATCATCGATTTTGAATTTGTTTGGGTCTTCGAATTTAAATTGTCTGTTTTCAATTAATACTGGTCTATTGAATAAATTAACGGTGTTCAGGCTTGGGTGAAATTCGACGATCCAAAATCGATTCGAAGAAAAATTTCCAACTGAGATGACTTTTGATTTTTCCCTTTCCGATAACTTTTTTATATGAAGTATAATATTCGAGATAAAAATTTGAAATGTCGGAAAGATAAAGCTATTAGCGATGCATTAAAAAACATGTGATTTTTAGATTTTTCTCAAGAACCATTCCTAATTAAATCATAAAGCTTTTTAATTTTTACTTAATTGATAAAATTTTTAATTGAATAATGCTGTACGCTAATTTGCTTACGGGATTGATAGCGGTTACTTTTTTTATTGATAGGTGCCACAGTTCACTTAATTATCCCATCTTTACTTTTCAAGTTACAGTTAAATTATCGACAAGCTCTCCAAATTAGAAGACAATAATTAAATCATTATGCGTACTCTTGGAAGGTCATAAGTTCAAAATAAAAAAATACAATCTACTTTTAGCAATTCAAATTAATATCATTCAATTGAACTTTTATTTTGTATTTACATCAAAATTTTAATTAAAGTAATACGGAAATTTTCTTCTTTTTAATATAATTGTTAAAAAGTCATAAGTTTTAAGCCAAGTTTAAGTCCGAACTTGTAATAATTTTTTTAAATTGCGTTCTTGGACTTTAATTTTAGCTTTGTCTTCAAATTTACCGCCAAAATAACTCCCTGAAACTGCATAAAAATTTAAAAGACCGATCATGACTGATGAATTATCGTTCTTATTAATTATTTTGGCGCCCTTTTTAAAGTCATAGTCACTGAAATTAATGTCCAAGCCAGTCTTTGGGTTGTCTTAAGACTTGTGAATTTTAAACAACTTTTCTTTTTAATTTTTTCTTGAAATTGTTTAATTTTTTGTTCATTTCTTGATTTTTAGATTTTTAAATGAAAAAAATATTAATGTAACGTTTAGAAATCATAACTCTTAATTTAGCCCGAACCACAACAAAATTATTGATAATTACTTTATGGTCATACAAAAAACTATTGTACATATATCATCTGTTTTTAATTTTTAAGGATTTGGCAAGTGATAAGCAAAAGATTTTATTACTTTATTTGATTTGCCTATTATACATTTTCTTTATATTATAAACAATGGAATATTATTATTTTTTACTGGATATCTAGCTTTATGGCAGCTTTAGTGATCATGATTTTGATCTTTCATATCTAGATCCTTGAAGATTTTCTGAGGCACAAAATCATGTTATTTGACCTTAATTAATAAATGCATACCGCTTACTGATTAAAAAATTGAAAAAAATCTTAATTGAAAAAAAATTGAAGACTTTTTAGAGATAAATAAAAGAAACTCAAAAGATATTTTAGAGAAATTTAAAAAAAATTTTTAAAGATATTCTAGAGAAAATTGTACGATAACCTTTAAAAAAACTCTACAAATTTCTCTAAAATTTCTTTAAAGATCCTTTAAAATAAAGTTGACTGGGCAACAACATTTGCGTTAAATTCATTTTCCACTTGACCAAAAAGTCTTAACAAATTTGAATCTTCGTCATTTACAACTGAACTTATTTTATCTTTATTGAACTGAAAGTTGCTTACAATTTTTTCGATACAAATTTTGATTCGGCACAATCCAATAAAAACAGCATCTTGATTTAAACAATCATCCACTACCGAAGCTACAATAACTTAAAACTCTTTTTTATTCTGACATGTCCAAAAATATGTTATAAAACAGACATGAATACAGTTTCTAAATATAACAGTGATTTCGGAATTGAGATGGTTCATCATGTCTATTAAAATTATTTGAAAAGATTGTGTTAAATATCACACATCAAATACAAAACAAGAGATAACTTGTTTAAAGTCGGGCCAAAATTCTTCTGTTCGTAATATTGAAACTTGTTGCATCGAAATCTCATTAAATAAGATGAACCCAAAAAATTTTTGGTTTCTTTAATTTTATTTAATAAAAAATGAAATGGTAAACAAAATAAAAATTATTTGAAAAAAGTAGAAAAAGATGTTTGTTTTGCATTGCATTTTTCTATTAGAATATTTTCAAAAAAAAATAAAAAACCAACGATGTTTTAAGAATCTTCCTTTTTAATCAAAAAATCATTAATTCGATCAATTGCATCTTTCGAACTAGCTGTTATTTCTGATTTGGAAACTTCCTCGATATCTGAATCACTTTCAGAATTGTCTGTTATTCTTATCAATTCATAAATTATAATGAGAATAAGATTATTAAACAGTATTGGGCAAGGGTATTTAATAAGCACTAAATAATGAGTACAAAGAAACCTGTAAAGAGTTAAAACGAATGATCAAAGCAACGCGCCTATCTTACGAGGAGAAAATTATCAGAGAAAGTAAAAAAAATCCTAAGCTAATGTACGGTTATATAAATCATCAAAGAAAACACAAAGATAAAATAAGTTCACTTACTAAACCGAATGGCGATCTTATTGTAGATAAAAAAATCATTACTTACCTGTTAAATGATCAATTTCAAAGATCTTTTAATTCTGATTGTGGTTCTGAACTACCAAATTTCGATCGGTCTGCCATGAAATTTGTGAAATTGATATGGAGTTATTTTCGCATTCAAATATTATCAAACATATTAGTAGATTGGATAAACATAAAGCGAGTGGGAACGACGGTTTACATCCTCATGTAATCAAAAACTGTGCTGAAAGCTTCTCCAGAATGCTTGAACCAATATTCAAAAAATCGTATGCAACCGGCAAGCTCCCAACTGCATGGAAAGAAGCTAATATAACTCCAATTTTTAAAAAAGGTAAAAGAACTGAACCGATTAATTATAGACCAATATCGCTTACCTCTGTCACTTGTAAAATCATGGATAGAATCATTGGAGACGCAATGATGGCTCATCTAAACAGACACCATTTGATTGCCAATCAACAACATGGCTTTGTTGAGAAAAAATCTTGTTTGACAAATCTCCTCGAAACAATCGACATAATTACTGAAGCCTCAAACCGGGGATTTGCCTCTGCGGTTGTCTTTTTCGATTTCGCCAAGGCATTTGACAAAGTTTCACACCGAGCATTAATAAAAAAAGGACAGGCTTATGGTTTCTGTGACAAGATAATACACTGGCTTTCGATTTTTTGATTGACAGGAAGCAGCGTGTTGTACAAGGCGAAAATGTCTCAGAATGGAGGGATGTCCTAAGCGGTGTCCTGCAAGGATCTGTACTTGGCCCTCTTCTTTTTGTTATCTTTATAATTGACATACCAAGCACTACAACAAGCTTAATAAAACTGTTTGCAGATGACACCAAACTGATTAACATCATTAGAAATCGTCTTGACGTTGAACAGTTGCAAACAGACATTGACAGAATTGTTAAATGATCGAACGATTGGCAACTGATATTTAATGAAGACAAATGCAAATTTATGTTCTTCAAAAATAAAACTATTAATGGAATCGAATTATCAATGAATGACTTACCAATTATCCAGACAAGAGTTGAGAAAGATCTTGGAATCTATCTAACAGATGACCTGAAATGGACTCACCAAGCGACACAAGCAGCTAACAAAGCAAACGCAATTTTAGGTCAATTAAAGCAAACCTTCAAATGCTGGTCTCTAAGGACATTCAAACAGTTGTACATTTCATTTGTTAGACCACATCTAGAGTATGCAGCAGCACAAAAAAGGACTCAAACATTCTCGAACAAGTACAAAGAAGAGCTACAAAATTAGTATTTAGCTTAAAAAATCTAGTATATGAAGAAAGACTTACAAGATTGGGACTAACGACACTGAAGGCAAGACGCGAACGTGGAGACCTAATCGAGACCTTTAAGATAACGAACGGTCTAAGTAAAATCCAGTTACAGAATCCGCACATTAAAAGCCATGCTCTCTCATCTAATGGTCCAGCTGGAGGAATCCGAGGGCATCCAAGAAGATTGACCAAACAATTGACACGAATTAAAAAAAAGGGATAGCTTCTTGACAAATCGAGTGGTAAACGAGTGGAACAAATTACCAGTAGAGGTTGCTAATGCAAAATCCAAAAATGAATTCAAAAACAAACTTGATAAATTTTTGAAACTAAAATAATTAATTTCCTCTATTAACATAATTTTGTCATTATAAGGATTTATGTTAAAACCAGACAGCTACCATAGCGAGGCTACTTATAGCCTTGCTCCGCAGTTAGCCTGCTGTAGCTTTTTATTATTATTATTATTATTTAAAACTTAAAATATTTATGAACGAGCAACTACATACAAATTGTATTACTAATTACTAATAACGATTTTTACTAGACTTAAATCCTTGTATGAAAAAGTAGTTTGTTTGGAGGACAAAAGTAGCTTTTTTAAACAATTGAAGATTTCCAAAAATTAGTTGAAGAAAGCCGGAAAGATTCAATTAAAAAGGTCCAAGGCATGGTAAGGTGTTAAAACCAAGGATTGATTGATTCGTTTTTCTGTGTCTAAAAATTAGAAATTTTCAAGAAAACTTAAAAGTATTATCAAACTTATCAAAATATTAAATATAAAATTAATTATTTATTTTTTTAACTTAATTATTCTTATTTTCTATTGTAAATATTTTTAATCTAAATTTTTTTATTAAATTTAATGCCAATGAGGCGCTCTTTTGAATAAATTAATTAATTTATTACTTTTTTTAATATTAAAGTGTGAAAAAAAAAATTCATTCATTGTTATCGGAAATTGATTGTAACTCAACCGTTAATTATTTCATAATAACTACTTTAATTGTTTTTTTATTAAAATTTATACGATTTTTTACCTGGAATCTTTTAATAAAAGTCTTTTTAAGATTGGGACTTAGAATTTGTAAAATTAAATTTAAAATTCATTTAAAGATAATTTAAATCTGATAAACGAATTAAAAACATTTTGCGCATCCATACCAAAATCTAAAGAAAAAATTCAAATTTTTTATTCTTTTTTTTTAATTTAATTAAAAATTAGAATAAAAAAGGAAAAATATTTAAAGCGTTATCATTTGTAAAACGAGAGTTAAATTTGTGAATAGCGTTCTTATTCATTAAATTTGTAATAATGCATTTTTTGTCTAAAGCACACGATGCCCACACTTTCATGATCAATGCACTTAAAAAATTCTTCTTCATCAATATATGATTTGATTCGAACATGAACAAGCCACTGTTTTGCTGATACGTTTCACCAAACCAGTTCATGCCTATCTTATTCGCTTTGTCTTTGGCATCCCGTAATAAATGTGGATTAAAGTCAATGGAACTGTCAATAAATAGAATAAATTCGTCTTTTTTCATATCTTTCATCACTTCCTTAAATTAAATTTCTTAAACTAGTTTGTTAAAATTTGTCTTATTCACCTGTATAATTACTGGCTTCCAGCTAAAAGTCTTCAAATTTTTAAAATGTGGTGGATACAAACTTTTCCTAAATAATTTTATTTCACAACTCTCCATACTCCTAATCTCTTTAAGCATTGAAGTATCCATGTCTAAGTCAAAAACAAAAAGTTTATTTGACGAAAATAATTTTTTCTTTTTTTCTAGGAATTTTTTCAAGCGATCAAAAAATTTTCTTCTTCCATCAATTACCATGACTAATTCTGTGTGAAAATTTTCTGTAGAAATAGCCGGCTTCTCATTCAGTTCTTGAACCATTTTAAAAAATTTTTGATTTAATTCTACAAGTTTGTCTGTCCCAAGTGAAAAATAAGTTTCTATTTCATCTTTAAAAATAAGCTGATTCTGCGGAAGATCTAATTTGTGCTGAAAATGAATTTTGATTTCATTAAGTGAAATCAATTCTAGATTTCGATACGCGACAAAATGTTCAAACTCAATTAAGTAGAGTTTTCTGAATATTTTGTCCAGGGCCTTCGAGTTAGCATAGATTTTTTGTCTGCTCTTGCTGTAAGGTCTTAATTTTAAATATATAAGTACATTAGAGCAAACCAGCACAGCTATTGAGGCTATAATAAACCTTACAAACCATAATTTTAAAGAAAATTTTTGCATTTTGATAAATTTGTTAAATATTGCATTATTTTAACTTCTTTTTTTGTTGTTAAGTCTTGAAGATTTATGCTTAAGGTTAATAAAGTGAAGTTAATAAACTTGCTTTAATTTTAAGCTTCAAGGGTAATGGAAAAAATCAACGAAAAGAGTTGTGTAAGTAAATATTACTATAGAAAATAAACATAAACAACGAAAATTTTTACTTCTATTGGCGATTTTAAAGTGCTGAGTTACTAAATAAAATACAGAAATTGTTTCAGCTTTAAATTTTTATTTTCATCTAAAAATTACCTAAAAAATATTTTCGAGACTTTGAAGTTTATACTTTTTCAAGAACCTATGTTTACTAGTGCTAGGATCCGTACAAGCGGACAATTAACTGGCCAAAATTTTCAGAAATCGTGAACGTGGGTTTATTTTGCGTATTGATTTTGTACATCAATGTAAATTTTTATTTTCTTTAAAAGTTTAGACTTTTGTGGATTTTTAATTTCGAAAGATAAAAATTTTCTATAGCTTCCTTTTAAATTAATTTTAATTATTATCTTAAGCTTTTTTTAGATTAGTACTTCTCCAACAGTCAATCTGAAACTCTACTCGTCCGATTCATACCTCTCAGTCAGCCAACCTGTCCGAGCATAATAAAATTTATTTTTGAACTTCATTATTTGTTTTAATAATTTTTATATAAATTTTTATTTTTTATTTTTAAAAAATAAAAAGTACTAATAGTTATCTATATTTTAATTTTTTGCATTGCGTCGACACTGTATGCCCTAATCTTCTTCCAGTCTGAGACTTTTCTTATTGCGCATCCTTTCATAAAAATTTAAATTTTAACTTGATATAAATTTATAATAATTCTCTTCTGACTCCAAAAGCGATTTCCAGTGAGCTTTTAAATCCATTCGAAATCTTTATTTGGTTCTAAAATTTAATATAATAATTAAATTTTTAACAAAAAATTACTCGTTTAAATTCAATTATAATAGGAGTTACCTTTTGAGAAACTCTTAATCTCTGAAAAAATATACTTAATTAAATTAAGAGGGGATTTAATTTTTGTTTTAGACAAAATTGTCTGGCTAGCCAAAAAAATAATTAAAATTTTAAAAATAAAATTTGTCTTTTAAAATTTATTTCTTGAGGATAAAGTTTAAGTGCAATTTTACGAATTTGCGTTCTTTTAAACTTAATTTTCATATAAGTTTTTAAATTTTTATTACGACAGTTCTTTTTTAGAATCTAAATTTGAAAAAAAATTACTAAAAATCAATTTACCTACATCAGCTCAAATGCCACCAAGGAAAGTCGAAACCAAAAATTGTATTTTTGTACGTATTTTGAAGTAACAGGCAAACATAAAAAAAAATCTGGGTGCTATTACAGATTATCTTGGAGCAGTTTGTCAGATTCCAACAGAGATCTGAAAATTGTGGAAATTTTTAAGAATTATGAATCATTTTAAATATTTTTGGATTATTTTTTAAAAAAAGTTTGAAATAATTGGTATCAGTTTTTATGTATCACAAAAAAAAGAAATTCGAACTCCTGCAAAGCTTTTAAATAAAAACGTTAAAAGTTTAAGTCCAGGTATAAAAAAAATGAAGGCCGATAAATTTCGACCAGAGAACCAAGCCCCTGGGATCTGCTCTTTTGGAACAGTCAAATGAAATTGACGTGGATTAAATATTGACCAAGATCCAGAATCAGAAAATCAAGCTGGACTATCCGATAACCAAACCACGATAATATAGCGAAAGCTCTCATTATCGAAATCATTTGATTATCTTTCGTTTGGTGATTATAAGGTGTGGTCAAGCAAAAATAGCTAGAAAAATAGCCTTCATCTCATAAATAGGATCGCAGTTGACTTTCTTGCTAATCAACGTAAAGAGGTTTTAGAAAATTTTTTTTAAATATTAAAAATTTATGAAATATTTAATAAATAAATTCACAAATGGAAAAAATGGAGCAAACTATTGATAAAATTTAAATAATTAAAATTTATTTAAATTTTGTCAAAAATAATTTTACAAAATTTATGGCAGAATTCCTTGGCATAAACTCAACTTTATGGCATATATATAAGCTTTAACACCAGGCTTCCCATCATTTGCTACAGCTAGAAGGAGTTCCTCGAATGAAATATGGCTGAACCCACTGATTCTAGTTCGGCCATAGATTACGACTCAATTTACAACACTTTCAAGCAGCATCTGAACAAATACGACATTGATAATACACTCTGAAAGAATTTGAAACCAAAATATCTAAAGGATATCGAATATCTGTGTCTCATTTATCCTTAACTTTAACTTTCTAAACGAGGAAACCAACAAAAAGACTCAGAGAAGGCTTCTGTTCTTTTGGAGAGAACACAAACTAGGATTTTAAGAAACTATCAATCTCAGCTACCCAGATCCGAAACGGGTAAGAATAGAGCAAGTTCCAGAAACCGCAATAGACGTCGTTCCATGTGCAGACAGGGACGAAAAAAAAGATTCCAATAGAAGGCTTAGGGATGTAAACACTCCTCAAAATAAAATAGCTCCCGACTTTAACAATAGAACAGTAACAACAATATTCAATAAAGCGTATCGCATAGCAAGCTATAAATATGATATAAGTAAGATTAAAAATATCAGATTATCACCTTACAATAGTCTAGATCTTTTCCTGGACACACTCAACGCACCAGCCAAAATCAGAAAAGACTATAAACATGGAGTATACTTAAACACAGGAAATGTTAAATGGAAAAAAAGTAATAGCAGGAAACCACACTCACTTGAAGCTGAAATTGCATCCAACGCAATAATCCAACAACTCATTGATAGAAGTATATTGGTAGAAGACAAAAAATCTCCATTTCTGGCCAATGCAAGCGTAGTGCCAAAACCTGACGGTACTACCCGGTTGATCATCGACTTCTCTAATCTTAGAAAAGTAATTAAATGTCCAAAACAATACTTACCTAGTGTCTATGAAATATTCAACAAACACAAATATCATGCTAAAATTAGCTTTATTAAATTGGATTTGATGAATTCCTTTTAAAACATTCCGCTTCATCCACACACAGATCATGTAACCATGATTAGGCACAATACAAAATTCTACAAATTTACCAGACTACCAATGGGAATACAAAGTGCACCATATTATTTCCATGAACTCATCACAGTAGTAGCTGACTGGATTAGGAAAAAAGGCTTTGACTGCTGGGTTCATATGAATGACATACTAAAAACATCGGACCATCGATCAAAACTTAGGAGATTTGGTGAAAAACTCCGAGGTACATTGACCTCAATAGGGTTATATGTCAACGACAAGAAGTCAAAACTAATTCCCAAAAGGATTATCGTGTTTTTAGGAGCCAGATGGTCTAGGAACAAACTAATCAGACCACAAGAAGCATCCACAAGAATGAATAACATCTCGTGCTTCATCAAACGACCACATAAACTCACCTTACATAATAGGCAACAACTAGTAGGTTTTTTTTAATAATTATGCAATTTACGCGGGTAAGGCGTCAACATTTTCCCGTATTTTGCTTAACAATCCAAGGGACATAGCAAGGAGTGATCTCATGTACTGACTAAATCGAAATGTAATCATAAAAAACAAAACTTACCGCAATCCGGATGATCCAACGCAGTATCATTTAGTATTGGAGGCAACACAAACATCATTTGTTTACATCGTAAACAACACTTGTGCATTCGCCGGCCAGTTTAATATGCCAATACCTATCACTCACACTTAAGTCTAAATACTAATAATTAAGAATTATTTCTATTTTTCTTTGTAATTTTACTAAGTCTATTCAAAAAGTAAAGTAAAGTTAGTAAAGCAATTTGCAATAGTTAAGTTTTTTTATTAAAATTATTTTTTTGAAACAAGTTATTTTAACTAGCCTTAAAAATTTTGTGCTTCTTTTTTTAAGAAGAAGATTCAAGGTTAATCAACAGGCTAGTGTCCATGCCTCATGAGACTGATTAACGCTTCATTTATTTAATTGATTAAAGAAAAATACGTATATAAAAAATTTAATAAAATTACTGATTTTTTAGTAGTAGTAGTAAAAATAATCTGCAACTTGAATAAGATTCAAGCAAGCTCTACTGAGCTGTAGCAGATACTTCACGATTTTCAAAGAGTCACTTGTCAAGTTTCGATTTGAAACAGTTCAAACTTCTTGCTTCGACCACATCCACCGGTAGACTGTTCCAATCGTTCACAACTCTATTTAACAAGATTTTACAAAAAAGTTAAATCTTGCTTGCTCTCGATGCATCGATTTCTACGCTTTCTTAAATTGTAGCTTGATTCATAACCGATATCTAGTCCGTTTACAAAATTCGCTTTCTCTAGATTGTTTGCCAATTTGTACATTTGATTTGATATTTATTTGAAAAAGTTTAACAACAAGCTATTTAAGATAAATAATTCAAATTTTGAAACAAAATCTGTTATTTTCTGTTAAGGTTATTGTTTTTCCTTAAAATAAAATTCAAATTTCTTGAGTAATTTTTCTTTAATTTTTCTTTTAGATTTAGCGGAGAATTGAAAAATAATAGACATTTATAAGAGAAAGTTAGCATCCTTTCAAAAATTCGATGTTGAAATGAATAAAGACCATACTTTTCTAAAGCGTTGTTTATTACATTAAAGCTTTTTGCTTCAAGCTTAACATTTAAAAGTTTTATGATAGAGATATAATAACTCTTAGCTAATTTATTTATTGCTTCCTTTGAAAAATAGCTTAAAAGCGTGGGGCAATAGTCAAAATACGGGAGGATAAAGGTCTTAGGAAACTGGGTTTATTTCTATTTTTCTTTATGATTTTACTAAAGTTTATTCAAAAATTACTATTTTTGCAATAGTAAAGTTTTTTATAAAAATTTTTTTAACTAGACTTAAAATTTGGTGCTTCTCTTTTTAAACTCGCGAGTCACAAATTAAGTTACTCTAGATTAGGTGACTCCATGGAGTCAAGTGCTTGCTAATTGAGTACGCTCGTGATATTTAACTATTTGCTTAAAAAAATAAAAATAAAGTGCAAATATTTTATTAGGAGAAAAGCAACAAAAATTTTTTAAATAACAAAGATAAGAAACTAATGTTTTTATTCTCAAATTTCTTCTTTTGTCTAAAGAATAAAGAAGTTCGAGTGCCAGACCAATTGGAGAATAAATGTGTGCCACTCTTATCTTTTCTAATTTGAGCTCAATTAAAAAAAAAAAAGAGAAAAAAAAATCCCTAATTAAATTGTTTGACAGCAAGTTCTTTGAATTGATAGAGGGGCGGCAAATGTCTTGGAAGCGGTTGTTTCGGCTGATTTCTAGCCTCCTTTTTCTTGGCCAAACTCATCTTAGACTCAACATAAAACAAATTCATATTCAAATCTTTAAGATATGCATTTAGCTTGAATATCTTGAACTCTGTGTCCGATATTGCCGTGTAGATCTCAGGCGCACATATCTTCTCGATGTTGTAGTCCTGTAAATTAATCTTGAATTTGTACTTCAAAAAATCCAGCTGCTTTTCCATATGACGCCTCAGCTCTGTCTGCTCGCACATCCTCAAGCTCACCTCTGTCTTTTTGATCATTTCTTTCTCGGACTTGAGCTGCTCTTCGAGCCTAGCGCAACGTTCGGCCCGAGCATTCAAACTGTCCAAGTACATGTTCAAGTCGTTCAGGTCCTCGTTGACAAAGTGAATTTTTTTCTTGAGTTTTTTGTGGTTTTCGGACGGGTCGGCGGCGGAGGCCGGCGGAGACTTGGCCTCCTCGTCGTCCGACACCAAAGAACTGCAGTCGGTTTCTTTGATGAAGCTCTCGTTGAAATTCTCAATCGAGTTTTGAATGATGCTAGCCTTGTTGGTCGGCAAATCGTCTTTTTTGGGAATCAGCGGCAATTTGGCCTTGCCACTCTCGCTCATTATTTTGCCATAGAGTTTTATGCACAGTCTGAATTTGAAGACCAAGTCGCCCACCAGTCTGAGCACAAACTCGGCATTTTTGTACATGTCTTGTTTGGAGAATGTGTAGGACTCGGGCGAAAGCAGGCCGATGTTGCCCGAGTCTTTGTCGTTTATTAGAAGGTTAAATTTTTCAATAAAATCTTTTAATTTTTGCTTGTGCCTATTTGTTTTGTCGGTGCTAGTGGTAGAGATTGCCTTGTCGAAGAGTTCTTTTTGTGCCGATTTAAACAATTGCTCGATCTGTTTTAAATTTGTGAAGTAGAGCTCTAGTGTGTTGTTCTGCTTGGACTCTGGCCGTGGCTTGACTTTGGTGTGCGATAGCTGAGAGTTAGACTGTGATTTTGAATTGTGTTTGACTCTGATTGCGTCAAGGGTGTGCAAGGTGACTCTTTTGTTACCAACAGTTCTGGCCTCTTCGACCAGGAGCTCGGCGAGCGCGTCCAACGACGGCTTTGTCTCCATTTCTCTGAGCTTTTTCTTGATGTATCTTATCAAGTCTTGGGATATTCGGTCGCCAGAAGCGACCGAGTGAACAGAGTGTGACGATGAGGTGAGCTGCGATTTTTCGGACAAAGAAGAAACATTGCTCTCGGTGTTGAAGGACATGGAGCGCTTGAACTGTTGGCGCTGCTTGAGCAACTTGTGGCACACGCTGAACGTGCTCGTTGACAGAGTGCTCGGGTCGGGCTTGTCGCTCATTTTGGCCAGCTTTGGAATTTTGGTCACATTAAAAGTGCTGCTAGACTTGAAATTGGAGACTGCGGCAGTCTTGTGCGATTTGTTCAACTGGTAGACTTTGATCGGAATTCGAGACTTGTTCGACACGAATGTGTGGCTCAGGTTACTGTTAACCATTTTATAGTTGTCGTTTATTGCCATGGCATGGGTCGAATTACAGACTAATATCGATCGATAAACATTAGCTGGCGCTTAGAAATTAATAGGCTCTAAAAAATTTTAAAATATTTTTTTATGTCGTTGTTAAGATAGGTTAGATTTGTGAGTGGCCGACAGAGGAGAGCTGACAAAGAGAAAGCAAATTCAATTTGGAATAGGCCCAATTGAGCAACTATGCATAGAAAGGCTTCTAAGCTTTTGATTTTTTTTATTCTAAAACCTTTTAGATTAAATAAAAATGCTCAACATTCGACAAGATTCTGAAGAAGAAAAATTTAATTTAAATTTAAAATATTTGCTTTAGATGTTTTCAGTAGATTGTTGAATTTTTATTTGCTTTTAATTTAATCAGAAGAGCTTATCAATTAGTTAGTATTGGGCTTTTAAGTGCGGCGTTTTTAGTCGGCTAATTGCTGACAACCATTCTCTCAAAGTCTGAGCTTGTGATTACAATATTCAAATATTTTTAGTCTTATTTTTTTGATCATTATTAGCTTCTATTAGGGTCTACCTAGTCCCCACCGACAAAAAACTAGTGTTGGGATCCGTACAAGCGGACACTTAACCGGCCAAAATTTTCAGAAACCGTGAACGTGTCCGCACTAGCCGGACAACCTTTTTGGCGGACGGTCACTAAATATTTTGTAAAATTTTGAAAATAAAAAAATAAAATTCTTTAAAAACTTTTTAAAATAAATGAAGAAAATTTTTTCAATTTTTTTATCATATTAATTAGTTATTTTTTCAAAAATTAAAAACATTATTTCGAAAAAATATAATTTTAAGTGGCTAACCTTCAGAAATTTGGCCGTATTGTTGACCGTCCGTATTTTTCACAACTTTTCAAAACTGTTTAACAGGAAAGCGTTTATAATAGAGAAAAATTTTCTTAGAGAATTTTATTTAAGAGAAAAAAATAGCGACAAAAATTAATCAATTAGCAAATTAGCAAAGCCACGAATAAATAAATCTAAATTGTTTTTATTATAATCCAAAACTTG
Organism: Brachionus manjavacas; assembly: GCA_019054805.1. Taxonomy (NCBI): domain Eukaryota; kingdom Metazoa; phylum Rotifera; class Eurotatoria; order Ploima; family Brachionidae; genus Brachionus; species Brachionus manjavacas. Next base: position 3,005,611 of record JAHQIY010000013.1, on the reverse strand, counting down.
TCGTTTTATCTTTTCTTCTTTTTTTTAGCTTATAATGGCATTGACTTAATTAGATTACCAGCAAACAACAACAACAAATCAGACTCAATATTATTTTGTTCCAATCTGAAAAATTCAACTACTTTAGGGACTGTTAAGTTATGTCTTACATCTGATTTTATTCGTGAATGCCACCATTCTACGTTACTGTTAGTACGTGGCAAGTCACTTTTAACGCAATCGTGCAAGTCCCATAGCTCAACGGGGAAACGAGGAATTATAAATTATACGTTTGCTTTGTTTACAAGCCCAATATAATTTTTTTCAACATAATCCAGAAATAAATTAGCGCTTTTACTGGCGTTTTGTTTTACTAATTCAAAACCATCAACAACATCTGGACTAGGAATATAACATGATTTTTCTCTATTTTTTTTCTCTAATTTGATAGTTCAACGTTTAACACAAAAAAAAACTTCTAATAAGCACTGCCAAATCAATGGCTTCTTGAATCAATTGAAGAAAAGCAGCCAAAAACTTTTGTGAGTTCAATGATTATTACAAACTAGATGTTAAGAAATGGACACGCGGATGCATTTATTTTATTAAATGGATTATAATTAAAGACTTATATTTTATGCTGATACTAAATTTATTTTTCTGCTACTAGAAATAAAATTAAAATGCTACTTATTTTGTTTATGTGATACTAATATTTTTTTTAGTTGGTATCAAATAATTAATCAAATAAATATTATTTGACAACTATATAAATGTGTTAATATACTCAAACATGTTGATTTAACTATTACTTGTCGCGATAGAGGTATGCCATGGCACGAGAGCCCAAAAGATGTGCCACTGGGTGAAAACAGAAAGAAAGGAAGGGCTGCGAAGAATAAAGATGCTCCTAACCGCCAGTCGATCGAAACTCGAAGTCATTTAGAAAATGAAGTGGCCGAAGACGAACTTTCGTTCATTATTGAATTCGAAGATGAACAAGAACCTGCAACTGAGAATGGTCAAAATTTACAAGAGCAAGTTGTAGCGCCAACGACGTCAAATGAACAAATAAAAACATTTTAGTTTTTTTTTGGAATAAATGTCAATTTCATTTAAATTGATCACTATTTTAATTTATTAATACATAATTGATTGAAATGAAATTCTTATACAATCAAAAAAACCTAAATTATTTATTAGTAAATCCAATAATGTTCAAAAAAATTGCCACTTTGAAATTATTATTATCTTTCTTGTTTTGTTTATCAAATTAACACTTTTGATTTTACTTTCATTTAAACCAATGTAGCCTTGTCTCTAGTTCGATGTAGTTAATAAAATAAATAAATAAATCTCTAAAATAACTCGGGAATTAAAAAAAAATGCCTGTAATTGAAGAAATTCCTAATAAAATATTTCAAGATCAGGCCTTTGGAGCTAACACTAAACGAAAAACTAAAGGAAAAGGTAAAAGTTATTTTCCTTTCTGTAGTTTTCGCTCCTTGGAGGATGCTAAAAAATTCCTCGATAGAGAATTTGCTTTTTTGTCCTTAAAAAATATATTTTGTTTTTATTTTTATTTTTTTTTCTATTTAGATAATTAGTACTATATATTTCTAAAAAAAGTAATGAATAAAATATTTTGTTCCAAATTCAATATTTTAGTTTTTTTTTAGCAAAAAATAAACACAGGTAATAATTAAATGCCATTCTTATTGATAAGAGAAAAAGAGAAAATTTAGCATTGTTTTAGCTGTATCATATTTGGTGCATTTAGACCCTTTTCTTTCCTATACTTTTTTCAGCATCATCGGCGTTGTCAAATGTTTGAATAATTTCCCAAGTGAGCATTTTTCTTTTCTCTTTTTGACATTAATGGACTGTTTTCTCTGTCTAAACATCGGTTTCCTCCTGACTACTGTGATATACGCAATTATTTTTGCATATATTTATTAATTTATTTACGTAATAATTATTCTTTTCCTTGTTATGTAATGATTCAAAATTCTAATCATTAGTGAATATTTAGATTGTTTTTATTTAAATAATTAACCACTAAGATAAATTAATCTCTAAATGAATTTTTAATTTCTGAATAAACTACAGGAAAACGACAAATTTGTTTTTAAATCTAAAAAAGGTAGTCCATTATTAGCTGGAAATTGGTTTTCCTTAAATTAGATTTTAATTTAATTTTTTTAAATAATTTAATTCCTGCAAAAAAGTCGCTTGATTTCGGCTCTTTTTTGTGTTTTTTCATTACATTCTAAATATGGTTTTCCAATTTTTTTATTAATTTTTCCTCAAAAGAAAAATAATTTAAAATAAATATGTAAAAGTCTAATTTATTGAATTTTTTTAATAATTAAATTAACAGTTTGACCAATCTCAATTTCTTTGTTGAACAACCTTCATTGTATTTTCAATCAAATTAATTTAATAAATTTTAGCTAATTTTTTTTTTTAAATAGTTAATATTGGCTTTACATTTCCTAAGAATTTCTTGAAATTCAAATATTGCTTTTACTGCAGATTTTTTACCCATTTAATATAATCTTTTACAAAAAATGTGTTTTTTGTTGTTATCCTAATGCTGTTTAAATAGGGTGTCATATTTTTCACAGACAAATTATAATAGATACTCACCCAGTATATTTTTAAGATCTAAATTCATCATTTTTTTAAAGAGTTATTAATTTATTTAAGAAAAATTAAAGACTCAGAAACATTTTAACAAAAAATTGAATTTTACGAAATTTTTCGATGTTTTACCTCAAAAAATTATTCTTTGGGTAAAATTACGTGAAATTACAAAATTAATCTTTAGTAAAAAAATTAATCAAATGGTTGGAAAATCAAATTTTTAATGCAAAAACCCAAAAAAGAGCCGAAATCTAGAATTGGAATTTTTAGAAATCGGTAATTACTTGATAAGATACTTGAAGCAAATCAGTGTTGTATCTCTATTCTATATTTGAATAGTCAAAATTTTCAAAAAATCATTTATCCCTTGAAAAAGGTCCAAGTTATCTTTTATTTTTTTTTCTAACAAAACTCAATGCGTCCTTCCTTTATAGTATAATTGGATTTAAATCCGGTTATTTAGGTGGATATTTAATCTATTAATTATGTTTATTACTTATATCAAAATAATTTTTAAATTTACTCAAATAACACCATTTATACATTTTTTTGAGAATTTCTTTGTATTTTTTTATTTTTTTTATTTATTGGACTTAAATTTAAATTTCTATATATTAAAAAAATTAATTCTAGAATAAAAATCAAGTTTTTACCAGAGTTGTTTACAAAATAAGATTATTTTTCGAAAAAAATAATCTTATTTTGTTAATAATCTAATATAATTGAAAATTTAAATAATTTTATAATATTCAATGTTCGACCAAATTAATTACTTAATTTTATAACAGTTAAAAAAGTTTTTAAATAATAAAAAAAGTCTTTCTGGTCACATTTTATTTTTTTTAAGGATAGAAAAAAATTAATTTCTTTATTCTTGAAGCCATTATTATAGAGAATGCAATTTAAAAAAAATTCAATTTTTTTAATAAATTTGAAGAATCACACTTTTTTCATACTTTTTTGAAATTTTATGAAAATTTTTATTTAAAGACTACCAAAAAATCACCAAATACGCAACCAATTAATTATTTTTTTTTAAATAATTAATAACTTTTAAAAAACTAATGCAAATACCTATTTAATAATAATCCGATATCGCAGCTTAAGTTTAACATGGACGAGATGGTGTTCATTGCCGGCATCAAAGTCATATTTCGATTATGAGGCTGCAAAATCGAACAAGGAAGTATGGTATTTAATTTTGGTGAACAAATGGACTTTTTTCAAATTAATCTCTAATTGGGTCTAATTAAATTTTTATTTGAAAGCTTTAAAAACAAAATTAAAATTAAAATGAAGATGTAAGGGTTTATAAAATAAAGTTAAGTTAACCAAGTGCTCAATAAACACTTAAAATGATATCTTAATATTAATTGAAATAAAACAATGTTAAATTTTCCAGTTTTATGAAGTATCCATGAAGTTAAAGTTAAATTTTTGATTAATAAAAATGATAAAAAAACTCTTTTTCTATGATAAATCTTATTAATTACGTAATTTAGCAAGTATAATTTACAGAGACCGTTTTTGGGCTAAGTAAAAAATTTCAGAGTTTTTTAATTTAAACTAAAATTCACGGAGATGATCAGCTCAAATATTCAAAAAACTCAAATCTAAAATTAAATTAAATTAAAAATGATTGATGAATGTATCCAATGTTGAAATAACATAGAGAAAGTGCGATGTTTCTTAAATCAAAAGGAAAAAAATTCTTCCTTTTTTGATAAATCAAAATTTACTATTATACAATATATTTAAAAAATAATTCAAAATAATTAATTTGATTTTAATAAAAGCATTTATAATGAAAAATAGAACGGATATATTTATTGAACTAAATATTTTTAAAACTTTTTCAGGTTTATGATATGATGAACACTTAAAATGATACTTTTAAAACAAAAAAATTTATACGTTCTATTTTCCATTTTTTTATTTTAAAACTTTTATTTATATACATTAAACGAACCACAATTAAAATGTTTTAGATGAACCACAAAACACAAAAAAAATTTAAAATTAAAAATAAAATAATTAAATTTGTTCTATTTCACTAACAATTTTAATTTCCAATATGAAAATGCTTGCAATATTAACTAAAGATTATTTTTTTATTTGAGACTGGAAAAAATATTTGAAACATCGCACTTTATGTTATTTCAACATTGGATACATTTTTCCAACACAAAAAATTAAACCAAATATTATTTAAAATTATTTTCTATTTTAAAAATTCCGGACGGGCTTTTTCTCAAAATGGTGACACTTTCCGGATGCGTATTTCTGGAATCAAATATCCGGAAAAAGAAATTCGTGATTTTTTGATTTAGCTACAAATTTTACCTCCAGTTTTGCCTTAAATATTTGTAAATTAATTTTTAAATCTGAAAGAGCTTTTGTTTAGGGAAGAAGAATTAAATCTAAATTGTTAATCCTTACCAAGCTAATCCTCCTTCTGAATAAAAAAATTAAAAATAAAGTTAAACAAAAGATAAAAGATAATAAAATGAGTTGTAATGGATTTAGAAAAAATAATTTTTCTAATAGTAAAATTACTTATCTTTTTCATTTTTCTTAATTTATTGTCACATAGCTGATTACTTCTTTTAATTTTGCGTAACTTTATTATAAAAATGCTCTTTGAATTGGACGGTACAGAAAACAACTAAATAAATAAAATATTAGTGACTAATTTGTATGTTATTTTAATTTAATTTTATATCATATTTTAAGTGTATGATTATTAAAAAAATTTAACATTTTGAATAAGAATAGTAAAATCTAGTCCAAGTGGATGATTACAGCGTTAAAGAATGATCGACAAGCAACAAAAGAAATGTGCAAAGCGCATTTTCAAAAATGGAACAGCTACATGAATATATATATCAATTTATGTAGCTATTCAATTCATATTCAGTAAAAATCGTGGTTTAGTATGTAAATAAGTAATTTAACAAAGAGATTTGGAAGTTGAGTATTTGCAGTT